>WHPZ01588663.1:1449-41667 GCA_016617965.1 Macrosiphum rosae
AGATGGTGAATAGATATCAGAAGTACAAGCATATTTTTATAAAAGCATATTGTACCTATTTTATGAATCATTAAATGAAAATGTGATTACTGGATTTTAGAGTTAAAATAAAGATATACAGTACCTCCTACTACCTACCTATTATAATACCAACTAGATTTGTAAAATTATAAGTCTAACATTTTGTACGTATATACTGCCGATCACCATATTATTAATTATTATTTAATATTATGTTAATTTTAATTGTATAGGGTACCTATATAGTTTTGATTTTACCATGATGTGTGTATTACCCTCCAAAGTACTAACTAGATTCTTTTTAATGTTGAAGTAGAAAAGCTGTTAGGCATTTTTACTGCACCAAAATATGATGACACAAAAATAAAATAAAATGTTTCATCATTGTAAAAGCAACACAATCATCGCTCCAATCAGAATCTAAAATAGATACCTAAAATACCTACTTAATACTTAGAACTGATATTATTATTTAAGCCTAATACCAAGAACCCGACATCTGTTACAAGTTGTATTTTAATAAATATTTAATAGCTTATTATAACATCAATTTATTAAAAATCAAATCCCAAAGTTTCATCCAGTATCGTTAAAGTCTATAGATCATATAAATTACCTCAACTTGGCACATAATACATTATACAAACTACACACATATGTTTACTATGTTAGTTAAATAACTGTTTACTCTCCAAAACGGTATCATAATAAATAAATAACACTTAATTTGCAATACCTATGTTACAGTTACTTAAAAATATATGTTTACAAGAATTACAATTAATAATTAATAATTTTTAGAGTTCCACCAAAAACGATTATGTCGAAAACAGATTTTGAGTAAAAATGTCCGTTTTTCCTTAATTTTTATTTTGTTTTTCCGGGTGCTTTTTAAAACTACCTATTGGGAATTTTAAATTTTAACTTTCCAAAAGTACCAACTAGATCTATTTCCGATCAAACAAGATACTGAAGCTGAACGTATTATTTATAGGTACTATTATTAGTATATATTTATTAATTTAGTACTTTAGTACTTATTTATAATATAGCATTATTTCGACTACCGAAACAAAAAAAAAAATGAAAAAAATACAAAAACAGGTAGGTACATCATTGCAAAACACTAAAACAAATACATTCATCTCTCCGCTCAGAATCTAAAATATTACAATAATATCTTTATATAATTATATCATTATATAACATAAATACCTACATATGTTTTGATTATTACAATTATCTATCATGATTTTTTAACATAATATTGGCCATTGCAATTGCCAATTTGTATGATTTCTTTGTTCAAAATTATTATTTTTATTTTTAAATTGTATATAGGTATTTTTTGGCATTTACGCATACCTAACTATTATTTAATAAGGATGGTTATTATTATACAATTATAATTGTATTGCTTAATAATAATTCATAATTGGTATATTATATTAAATAATATAATATACCTACTGTTACATGATTTTCTTCACTGGCGAAATTTACATGAACCCAATTTTACCTGTTTTATTTTCCTGCCGGAGTTCACATGTTCCCCTCAGCCCACAGGTACCTACAGAAATGTGACTTGTGAGTTGTGACTCACATACTAGGCGTGTTTACGGGTATGTCTGTATTATACTTGCGAAATTAACTAATCACAGAATTATTTTGAGTTGATAAAATAAATATTAGGTATGCTAGTAAAAATAGTAAAATATTTATCATGTAGCAAGTCGACGAGTCAAATTTTTTGGATTCAGATTTCAGAGCCCTAGACATCTCATTTTCGACCCATTATAGGTCACTGAACAACAATTTACTATACTAAATCGTATGTTAGGTTTTTGTACGGGGGCTGACTCCATAGACATGCCTTTTTCGTTGGCTACATCAGTGAATAAATTCTAGACACACATCCCTAACCATAGCCTACTCAATCTGTATGTATAAATCAATAATCATAGATGATATTAAACATATGGATGCGGCATTGTCTATCTATTAGAGTATTAAAAGTATATCTAAATACACTGGCTGTATAATATTTAAAGTCTTTCACTTCACGTCATAACTAATCACTTTTTCTGACAAGTGACAACTACCATGTCGGAATTTTGCTATAGCTGTAGTGTGTCATCCCTAAAAATGAAAATATGCAAATACTAGTCCACTTTAAAACTCTTAGATATGCTGTAAAAATATGCTTTACGTTTTTTAACAACAAACAGATTAGTTTGTTCATAGATTCATACAATATACTATATACATTATAATAGGTATAACATAATAACACACATTAAATAAAACTTTATATAACAGTTTTATTTAATTTGTGATAATACTAGTATAATGTCTTTGAATTAGGATTATTGTTTAAACTCTGAATAAAATACATATTTTAATTTTCAATAACACATAACCTATGATAGTTATGTTAAGTTAACATTACAATTTAGTACATATTAGAATCACAGAAAATAACTGCAGTAAAAAGTCCCACCCCAGAAGGCAGGAAGTCATTTTTGAGATTCTGAGTGGAACAATGAATGTATTGATTTTACAATTTTGACTCTTTTTGAACTGTTTACAGTCATTTACAGTTTTCATTTTTTTTAGTTTTTTTTTCTATAAATAACAATTAAGTTTTATCTGTTGGGCTAAAAAGTGTAAAAATGTAATAGAAAGCTCCTGATATATTGTTACAATATCAGTTGAAAAATACTAAAAATACATAGGCACAATTTTTTTTTTATGAGGATTTAAAGATCGAATTTTGACAAAATTTATCAAATTTAAAATTGAATAATTATTCTGTAGTTAAAAATGTATAAAATGTTCAACTTCTATATCTAAGGATTGAAAATTAAAAACAAGATTTCACATAAAATTCTGTTATCAAAAATCTTAAAAATACAGGACAGTTTATTTTTTTGGTCATTTTAAGTTCAAATTTGGAAAAATTACATATTAAAATCAATATTAACGATTTTGGTTTTTTGTTGTAATTTAAAAATATTATTCGGGATCAGGGGTATATGAAACTCAAAAATCAAAATATTATGGCCTATCCATACAATCTACCACAGTTTAAGGAATAAGAAGTATGCTATATAATATGTCTTAAACCTATAGATTGACATACCGTCTCCGCTCAGAATCGTTTTTCTTATACAATGATATTATATCATTGAATTCAAATTTAATACCATCCATTATGCAGTGACCCACTTGTAACCTACTGTTTTAAAATTAAATTAATAAGTAAAAAAGTATATTATAATTATTATAATAATACAAAAATTTACAATATATTTAAATCTTTTTCTTTTGTTAAAATTAATCCGTGGTTAACTTAGGGATGTTCAAAGATTCAACACTAATTTTCACACAATATTATACATACATTTTTTAGATGTTGTTCTACAGTACGAGGTCACCCTAGTTTTTTTTTCTATTAGTTGAAACTTCTACAGCAACTAAATCTAATTTTGCATTTTTCTAATTAATTTTCTAATATTTGGATGTTTATATCTAGTTATATCAATATAATTTTAGAAAATTAGTCAAATCTAATATTTAAATAAATGGCGAAGCTTGGGATTAAAATTATGTATCACTTTCAACCACCATTATTAGGATAATTAAAATTAATTAAACTGTTACTATTCCTATTTATAAGCACCATGGCCTACAAAAAATGTCTGCGTGATATCTTTGTTTCCTCAAACTCTATTGGTAGGGTAGAACACAATATATTTTGATATTTATTTGTTATCATATCGACAAATTTATTTTATAACGGAGAGATGACTATTTTAAAAGTCCATTTTGACATTTTGTCATTAAATTAAATTATATAAATGCATTAATTAGTTATATAATCCCATTTCGAAAACAAGATTCTTGTAGAATCAACGCAAAATTAAAAATATTAAATTGAATTCTTTTTATTCAGAAAAATCAAATATAATATCCATTTTACAAGAAACTGGTTGTTGGGCGTCTGACAGAGAATGTGTTATAACGACGACGTTTTCCTTCAACACGGTGAGGTAGAGGGAAACGAATCTTACTGTCGTGGAATTGTTTCACATGTGGTCTTCTAGTGTTCTTAGCCTTCACAACTTCAACTTTAATGATCTGAAAAATAGTTATATATCTCATAAATACTCAAATAAAATAATAGTAAAAAATAGCAATATGTTACTTATATTAAACCTTGAATAGCCAACCTAGGATATATTTTTAAAGTGTATCAATTTTATACTCAGATTTCATAGCAACTACTTAATTATATGCTAAAATAAGGAACTCAATATGATTTATACTCTGTTTAAAATAACTTTGCCCACTTTAGCGAATGCGACTGAGCCGTCAGAACCTCCTGGCGAGAGTCAGGAGAGCTGTGATTGGTCGTTAGTTGTCGACTGCTGCCGTTGCCCGTCGCTACCAACAGCCGCTGCCATATAGACACAGCCGACATTAGCTCCGATTGTGGCAACAGACATGCGCGAACTCAACGCGTTTTCATCAATCGAGTGAGCAAGGTTATTTAGAACAGAGTATAAAAGTAGCGAACATTTTTTTTTATTATATATTAAAAATTTCAAGTGTATAATAATTAATTGGGTATTTATTAATACATATATAAAAATTTGACTGGTGTCGGATACAATCGTTAAGGTCATAAATGTATATTTATAGCACTATAAAACTAAAATTTAAAATATAAATTTGTAATATACAATTTTAGTTTTTAAACTTTAGTTAACTAACTGTTGAAGTATTCTATAATAGTATAATTAGCAAATGCTTTAGAATCCGATAACTAAATACAATAGAATTTAATGTTTTTTATTTAAATACAATTGTTTCACTGACTTCAATATTTATATTAGAAATTACCTACTGGCCACTACAAAATTTAAAAATTTCAATCTGGCATGACAATTTAAATGCTTAAGTAAGATTCGGAAGATTTTAATAGTGATAAGTTAATTAACTCAAATAAAATTAGAGATAACAATATTTGTCTTACAAAAGAATCTTTTTAAACTTGAAACGACATGGACAGAAAATGACAAGCCATATTTGTATTTTGTTTATATCAAATATATATATATAAATAATAAATATTAAATTTAACTAATTAAACTAAAAAGAAGTTTCAAGTATTTAATTTTCAGTTAGTTACCAAAGTTAAGTTCAATACCAAAGACTAAAACAAATATGTTGAGAAAAAATTAATTAAATAAATGGTTAGTGATGATTTTGATTTAGAATTATAAGCATAATATAATTTACGACAGTTTGACTATACTAAGGGTCTGTTACAATAGTTGATCTAAGGTTAAACCACGGAATTCGGGCGGTAAAATCAGTGGGTTAAGTGTAATCGACTTTTGTAATACGGGCACTTAAACAATTAACAAATAGGTGTGATAATTTAACTATAGATCCTTATAGGAACTAATAATTTGTTTAAATTTTACATAATATTTTAAATAACTACTTTAAATCAAGTATTAATCATAAAATTTAAACTAATAATTATAAAAACCAATACCTGGATAGCATGAGCCCTGGCTCTATGTCTAGCGCCCATATCTCTGTAGCATTTAGTGACAGCACTCGCAACAGTGGTGTCTCTGTATTCGCGATACATGTTGTGTGTACCTGATCTTGAATCATAACGTAACCACACTCCGAAGTTCTTAATTTTGGTTGGCGATTTATCGGTAACCTATAAAAAAGAAATAATTTATTATATTGAACCTATACATTAAACAGACGTCATAATCATAGAAATACATACTTGTTTCAAAGACACAATTTCTCCTGTGCTCTTCTTGAACTTCTTAAGTTGTCTTAAGAAATACCAAAACCTAGATTTGGCAACAATGCGATCTGGAGCGAAAATCCTCATCTTATATAAAGGTGTAGTCTTCTCCTTCTCGGTCGGCAATTTGCGTCCGATGACCTCATATTCTTTCAACTGCAAGCAAATTAAACAGATTAAAATGTAATACAATTCGCATTAATGTCCAATTTCAATCCAGTGCCACATGTCATGTGATTTTGAATATTTCTAACTAAATCGGTTGGGTATAACAAAACATTGGTACCTGAAGTTTAATTTCTATAGCAAAATACTAAATACTTCAAAGAAATAACTAAAAACGTGAAAATACTTACATCTCCCTTGGCTTTCATTTTGATTTTTGAATTTCAATATTCTAAATAAATCAAAAGAAATACCCACTGAAAAATTTATTGAAATGAGAGAGAACCAAACATAACCCCAAAGCTGATCGCATAAATTTTTTATCTTTTATTCTAATTGACACGGCAAGGTCGTGGAATAATAAATGCAACTTGACCATGTGCAGCTGCGGCCGCCGTCGCGGTACGATAATTCGCTTTTTCAGGTTTACGAAACGGCTACACTGTACGCGTACCGTCTTATCAACATGTTCGAATAAAAATATAATAATAATGTGTATTATTGTTATTATTATATCATTATTCATTGGCTGTGAATAGATAGGGACTATTTATTAATTTTAGACGACAATACAAGTTTTTACGTTTCAAATGTATATAATATGATAGTAGTAATAATAATGAATCATTAACCAAAACATTCGTTTTTTCGTTATGTGTTGGCAGATAGCGATTGAAAGAGAACATCAGTCTCGAAGGTCGTGACGTTAAACGTGTATGCTTGTTGTACAACTATGACTGCGACTTGTCGGAGTAAAATATTATGACTGTTCGGTTACTGAATAATAAATCAGTCATTGTATCGTTTCAAGATGGCCAATTGGACCGCTTTCACTTCCGACAGCTGTATGTGGTTTCTATTTTCGTCTTTTCCATTTTTTTTTTTGACATTTTAATGAAGGGATTTTCTATGTTTCAGCACCCAAGGTCCCAAATCGTCCCGCTCCCCCGCCACCCAAAGCGAACAAGCCTTTGTAAGTCGGAAAGTGCTTCATGTAAATTTTAATAATCAAAAATAACAACATTATTTTTATTTGTTTAGAACTCAGTCGAGATTAGCAAAAGCACTATCATTGAAACAGTCAAAATCACTCAATGGTTTTCAACAACCTGTAAAGAAGAAACCGCCACCTAGACCACCTCCCCCTAAATTTGCACAAACACCTAAAAGTCAAGTAATACATAAATAATATTTAATTATTTTACTTTTAAACATAATATTGTAATTTGTTGTTAGGTCTATCATTAAAATATAAATCATCATCAAAAAGAAGGTATAAAGTTAAACTAAATTAGTAGATAGTAAATTGTAGACATCCTTTCCTTCTTGAATAAGTTGCCAACCTAACTATGGTTTTCATTTCCTTCATTAAAATATGAAATCAATTAATTTAGTAACAAGTGTCGTAGATTATTTTTTCCACAACAATTGAGTGTCATCTCAACTGTTATTTTATAAAACAGTTTAAATATATTACATTATTCTACATGAACTAGGACCTAGGTATACTCAGTTTATTAAAAAATGTATTATTAACAATTACTTAATTTTCAGGGAAAAGCTGGTTTGTCATCTTTAATTGGATTTAAAACCAAGCATACGGTTCCAACACCCTCTTGGGTTGCAAAACCCAAAGAAATACCTAAGTCTTCAAGTACTTCTCAGATGGTGGGTTGTCTTATAGACTTTGGTTCACCTCAAACATCTCCTACATCTACTCATAAGTTTGTATTTTATATTTTTATAATATGTATTTTATTCGATAAAATTAATCATAATTGGATAGTAAAAAACAACAATTTTTTTGTATAGATCTAGTAGTGATGGAAATAGTGTTGATAGCTTCAACAGTGATTTTGGGCCATGGAAAGGTTCTCAAGCTGAAAGCAGTGGTTTTGAAGATGATTTTGATTTATTATGTTCAAATGCAGATATGGATTATTTCAAAAACCGCTTTTCAATTGAAAATTCATTACCACCACCTACGTTACCTCCACCAATGTTACCACCAGATGCCCTAAATGTATTATTAAATGGTCCTAAATTACCTCCAAGGCCAAATGAGATGGTAAGTCCAAAGTTAAAACCAATAGATAATATTTGATTATTGTTGTAAATGAACTTCATTCATTGTATCCATTTTATCACCATATTTTGTTCTTTTTTATTTAAATAACGAAATATATACCATGGGTGCCAAGCTTTCAACCTTGAATGGCTTAAAAGTAAATACTTAAGTGTTATTGGTCTGACCAATTATCACTCGGTAATTTACATTTTCATCGTAATAGATAGGATTGTCTTCAAATATTTAAACACATATTTTATCGTTTTAAAATATTTTTTTAATGATGTTAAGTATTATTCCATGCGACTTATCAAAGGTATAGTCAAATTTGTATCTTGTTTTAAGCACACTGTCATATTGTGAAATAAATTCTAAAAAGGTGCTCTGCTGTACAGTAGGTTAGAAGTGGGTCACTGTATAATGGATGGTATTAAATTTGAATTCAATGATATAATATCATTGTATGAGAAAAACAATTCTGAGCGGAGACAGTATGTCAGTCTATAGGTTTAAGACATATTATATACACATCAATGGTAATAAAAAAAAATATGCACTGTCTTATTGAGCATACTTCTTATTCCTTATACTATAGTAGATTGTATGAATAGGCCATAATTTTTTGATTTTTTTGATTTTTCAGTTTCATATATCCCAGAATAATATTTTTAAATTACAACAAAAAACAAAAATTGTTAATATTGATTTTAATATGTAATTTCGTCCAAATTTGAACTTAAAATGACCATTAAAATAAACTGTGCTTATGTATTTTTTAGATTTTTACTCTTTTTGGCCCAATAAATAAAACTTAATTGATATTCATAGAAAAAAAACTAATAAAATTGGAAACTGAAAATGTTTTCGTGTATAGAAAATACAAATATAAACTACCAGTGAAAATTGCATGTATCTACGGTCATTTGTTTTAAAGTTATACCAAAAGCCATAATCGAGTTTGTCAAAAACCCGATTTTTCGTAAAATTTCTCGTTTTTCATTAATTTTTATTTTGTTTTTCCGGGCGCTTTTGAAAACTATTGGGAATTTTGAATTTTGACCTCCCAAAATTACCCACTAGATTCACTTTCCCATCGAACAAGATACTGAAGTTGAAAATCGAAGCATTATTTCAACTACTAATTGTGTACACAGACACAAAAATAAAAATAAAAACACATCATTGTAAAATCAATATATTCATCGTTCTACTCAGAATATAAAAATCAAATTATAACATACAGTATCATCAAATATCATGGATCATGCACATAGAAATATACAATGTATTTCGGTGATATTAATAATTATTCAGTATTAATATATTATTGTTATTGTTATATATTTATAATTTGTTAAACCTTATGGTAATAATAATTTATTAATATTCTAGCAAACTCAACTATCAAAACCACAGTCCAAGTGTATTGCTCAATTTGATTACATGTCTGGTCATGTAGATGATCTAGCTTTTAAGGTAATATTTTAACTATATATTTAATAATAATCTTATTTATATAAATATTTATTTAATCTTAGAAAGGAGATGAAATTTTCATAACACGATGTGTTAACGATGAATGGTTAGAAGGTACATTGGATGAGCGCACTGGAATGTTTCCCATTAGTTACGTTGAAGTAACTGAACCATTACCCAAGGAATCTCCAACCAATCAAGAAATCCGCAAAGTAATAGCTGTGTTTGCATTTAAACCAGAATGCTGGGAAGATCTAACTATACAAGTAATAAATAATACAACATTTTAACTGATCATTTCCTAATAATAATTATACCCGACGTACACCCCGTTTTATAAATGTATTAATAAGTTAGTGTATTTTTTCATTTTTTAAGAGAAAAAATAAAAAAATAATGTTTTAAACAAAAAAATTGTTTGAGTTTTAAACAGTTAAAAAAAATGTTTGAAACAACAGATATTTAAAATAACTTAATTTTAATTTAATATGTAATTTACTTATATGCCGTGTACTAGTATAATATGTACACTGTTTCACTATTTATTAATTACTTATTTTAAATATTTTTTGAATGGTTGTTTTTTGTGAATATAATATTATGATTACATTAACTATTAAAGAAAAATATTTTAAATTTGGTAATTTATTCAACTAAATAAAATTAAAATTGAAGGATGATAATACATATTATAATTATTTAATACTTAAACTTTTTTTTCTGAAGTTTATTATTATTGTTTATTATTATAATTAAACAAAAAAAAAAAAAACCAGGTAAGTAGATATCGCTCTGCTGTACAGTAGGTTACACCTTACAAGTGGGTCAATGTATAATGGATTGTATTAAACTTGAATTCAATGATGTAATATCATTGTATAAGAAAAACGATTCTGAGCGGAGATGGTTTATAAGTCTGGATTTTTTATATTGTTATTATTTATTATAGCCTGAAATTTGAATTAATATTATATTATTATTTTTTATTCGTTGCTATGATGATAAACAAAGCGGTTTTTCGTAATTTGTCGGTAGTTTTTCCCGTGGAATTAAATAACTATTGAGAAAATCGAAAAATGATCTCCCTAAAGTACCATCTTGATCCAATTTGCTAAAAGATAAGGTACTATTATGTTGAAATCGAAGAACTGCTTCTGGTCGAACTTTAGTATACAGGATATAAAAAAAAAATAAACACCATTGTAAAACCACTTAGCTTCCTTGCTCCACTCAGAATCTAAAACAATATTCACTTGGATTTTACATTGTTTTTTTTGTTTTAAACAATGAACGTTTAAACAAATATTTTAAATTTATGTTTTAGCGAATGTCAGCGCACTATTTGTTTTTTCTAAAAAAGATAGAGAATAATATTATTGAGGGAATGTCATATCGACTTGTCTAAATATTGTCTAAAAACAATTTAAACATCATTTTAATGTACACAATTTTTTTGTTTATTTCGAAAGTCAAATAACAATAAAATATAAAATTGGGTGTGTCCTTCCCTCAAAAATATTATTCTAGATATTTTTTGTAACGGGTGATTTTACTCTAAGATTGCATAAAAACATAGAAAAATGATTCTGCGTTAACGCGTTTTGTCTATGCTGTGCGTGGGCCGGAGAGAGAAAACAAATAGTGCGCTGACGTCCTCTTAAGACAAGTTGTTCAAACCACAATATTTATATTATAACAACTCTGGTGAAAGAACTTTATCTCTCGTACCGTTTTTATTTTTTTGATAGCACTGACCAATAATTTTTAATAAATGTTACCTACATCTATTGAGCATTCTCTTAATATTTAATACTAATTTAAAACCATTTTTTAGGAAGGCGATCAAATTCAAGTATTAAGAAGAATCGATGAAAATTGGTTATACGGGGAATGTAATGGATCTAAAGGTCAGTTCCCATCAAATTTTGTCACTGAACTACCTGACGATTTATAACAAGCGTATTGTGATATTAAAATAAAATACATAAACATATTTACCAAATTTTTTAATTTTAATACCTAGTTTTTTAAATTTTATATATTTAGTAAAGTATAATACTAAATATTAATGAGCATATATGAAATCAAAATGTAAATGATCAATCTTTAATGCTCAATTTATATAACAAACAGGGTATTATTATCTATTACTTATTCATTAACTTTACTTAATTTGTTATACCGATATATTTTATATTGTTATGGTATTCATATTCATATTTCAATTAAAATGTAAATTGTAATTATGTAAGTTGATATTTAGGTTATATATTTGTGTCCATAATAAGCCTAAATGCCATTATTAGTTGAATTATACACATTATTTTTTTTTATATAAATGTATTATATTATAATATTCTCTGAGAGTTATGTTTTACAGTTTTTATTAAATTATTAATTTTAAATTTAAATAAACACTTATATTATTATGAATTCAGAATTATTATTCTTAATCAATAATCTTACTCTATTCCTAATTATAAGTTAATTTCTACATGCCACTACAATCTACAAATATGTTCAGCCCTATGTCTTTCTAAGTGTAAACATAGTATTATATGGAAATGGAAGTAATAAGGCAAGTCATTAGTTCCATATTTTATACACATTACATCATAGTAGTTTATTATGGCGAAGACGAGTCCGATAGGTACCTATATAATATTTTGATTATTTATTGGTTGTATTCTCTAATTGTCTATTAAAAGTATAGTATATGATATGAAGAACAAAAATCTATACGCAAGAGAAAAAAAAAATTAATTACATCAAATTCAAGTTGAAGTAGTTAACCTTGAAGACGTTCAGAATTGTATTTTTTCTATGTTTACCTATACGACTATTATACCATCCACTTTTACTTTATATTATAAAGTGTCACTAAATTAATTTAATAATAAAATACTTATACTCTGTATATACAAATTCCCACGTTTTATGTCCAACCACCCAAGTCCCGACCCTGACTGGTTTGTCATTTGAAAATTCACTGAATTACCCACCTCTAAAAAACCTATTCTGTCTGTCAGTATTTTCTTTTACACTCTGTTTATATCTACTAACCTAATATTAAATATACTATACAGCCAAGTTTGTATAATATTAAACGCCAGTGGTTTTACAATTTTTTTATCCAGAAGTTAAACAATATTACACTCAGTACAATAAATAATAACTGTCAAATGTATAAGCTCGTTTACAAACAACATTTATTGAAAAAAATATTTACACCACAATTACAAACAATTTAATTATACATACCTATATTAACATTAAAATATTTATTTATGCACAAATCAATCACTTGGAACTAACATACTTGATCCTTTGGAAGCATGTGTACGTTGGATACTTAAATAATATAACAGATAATATAAAAAAAAAAAAATATAGGTAAACCTTAGTATATATCTTAAACAATTAAAACCAAACAATAATAAGTTTATATTTTCAATATAAACTAACATTTATAACAAATAAAAGTACAAATTTATGTGATGCTGTCATGAATTTTACTTAAGCGTAATATTATATAATCTTTTTTAAGTACTAAGTTTAAGTTTAAACTTGATATTAATTTTTGTTCAAGTAATTGACTTAAAATTATATTTTTAAAGTCTAAAAGTTATAAAATAACTTTAAAAAAAATAAACAGGTCAGATTCTTCTAAGGACGAGATAAACATATAACTCTCAATATTAAGTACCCGCCCAGGTATCACACAAATTGATATCACATTAAATCATAATTTTTAAATTAAGTATTTAGGGTATAAAGACATTCACTTATATCTTTATTTCAATCAAAAGTTGTTGAAAGAATTATATAATCATACATTTAAAAATTAATGAAATATATTATACACAACTAATTTAGTTTCACATAGTCATAAATCCATTTTATTTTACGATATTGAGCAAGTTTGGATGACTGATAAATAAATCCAAAAATTAAAATTGATAAGAATACATTACAAATTCTATATATTACCTGGTAAAAAGATAATTGGTTTAATTTTTTTGTGCCATGCAAATTATTAACTAACCAATATCATCCTATCTTTAAACTGATAGAATTGAACAAAATGTAAATATTTTTGTTATATTTGTCTAATCTGGTTTATAAATTGGTATTTTTGGAATAAACTCCACCAAAAGTACCTGTAAAAAATATAAATACAATAAATGACATGACATAAAAAAATAAAGTTTAATATGGATAAATTAAGACATTTCATACAAATTTACACTACTTTTAATGTATATTTTTTTTTATAATTAAAATGTATAAACAATTGTAAATTATACATTCAATGATCCTGAATATTTATAATCTAGATAACCCTAAAGTCAATTTTGAACTCATAATTAAAAAATGGGTAAAGTAGGTAGTAGCTCTGCTGTACAGGAGGTGTTGAGTAAATAAGTGTAGTAAGGCATATATTATGTTAAATTTAAATTCAATGGTAAATCATTACATTAAAAACATAGAATGTCAGTCTATTTTTTAAAAGCGCCAAGAAAAACAAAAGAAAAATTAAGGAAAAACGGGTATTTTTACGCAAAATCGATTTTTCACAAAATTGAATTTGGTTGTTGGTGTAAATTTAAAACAAATGACCGTAGATACATGAAATTTTCACTGGTTGTTTATATATGCATTTTCTATACACAATAACATTTTCAAAATATTTTGATTTATTTTGAACTGTTTAGGGACATTTTCATTTTCCATTTTTTTTTTCTAAAAATATCAATAAAATTTTATTTGTTGGTTAAAAAAGCTTGAAAATTTAATAGAAGGATCCTAGTAGATTGTTTCAAAGGCAGATAAAAAATATTAAAAATCCTTTGTCACAGTTTTTCTTTATAAGATTATCTACCTTTATCAAAAAAAAAGTCTATAAGAAAGTCAAATAAAATATTTATGAGAGTTTGAAATTCAAATTTTTATAACAATGGATATTCACTCGATTTCTCGTGTAGCGATTTCCTTATTTTGTTGTTATTCAAAAACGAATAACTGTAGATACATGAAAATTTCACTGAATGTTAATATTAGCATTTCCTATACACCGTACAATTTTGAAAATAGTTTGACTCTTTTTGAGCTGTTTACGGATTTTTCTCTAAATAACAATAGAGTTTTATCTGTTGGGCCAAATAGTGTAAACATTTAATACAAGGCTCCTGATATATTGTTATATAATTACGAAATTATATAATAAAAAAGTTATTTTAGTTATTTTGTTGTGATTGTTTAATATTATTCGTGGGTACTTGAAACTTCCAAAGTGTACTATTATATATCTATGATAGTATCACAGTTTGTTGTTGATGTATAACGCGTTATAAGTACCTAGTGGATATTGTGATATGATTTATTTGGAATTTATTATAATATATCATTTTTTTTTTAATAGCATAGATAAGTATATAATATGTCTTATACCTAGACTGATATACCGTCTCTGCTCAGAATCGTTTTTCTTATACAATGATATAATATCATTGAATTCAAATTTAATACCATCCATTATACAGTGACCCACTTGTAACCTACTGTACAGCAGAGCACCTTTATTTTGGTTTTTTTTTCTATAAATATCAATAAAGTTTTATCTGTCGGGCCAAAAAGTGTAAAAATTGAATAAAAGTCTCCTGATATATTGTTACAATATCAGTTGATATATATTAAAAATATATAGGCACAATTTTTTTTTATAAGCATTTAAAGATCGAATTTTGACAAAATATATCAAATTTAAAATTTAATTATTATTTTGTAGTTAATAATTTATAAAATGTTCAACTTTTATGGCTAAGGATTGAAAATTTTAAACAAGATTCCACATAAGTAGTTAATTCTATTACCGAAAAATCTAAAAAATACATAAGCACAGTTTATTTTTATAGTCATTTTAAGTTGAAATATGGATGAAATTACATAGTAAAAAACCTAGAATAACTATTTTAGTTATTTGGTTGTGATTGTATATATTATTTGTGGGTACTTAAAACTTCAAAAGTGTACTATTATAAATCTATGATAATATCACGGTTTGTTGTTGATGTATAACGCATTATAAGTACCTAATGCATATTGTGATATGATTTATTTGGAATTTATTATAGGTACCTAATATATCAAATTTTTTTTAATAGCATAGATAAGTATATAATATGTCTTATACCTAGACTGATATACCGTGACCCACTTGTAACCTACTGTATAGCAGAGCACCTTTTTTGATATTGATATTAAAAGATTTAATTTCACTATTAGTAATTTATTATGGTAGATGGAATTAATTTTTGCAAGCATTTGTTTAAATATTTAATTTTTTATAAATTTTAACTTCTAATTTCTATAAAATATATTGTGTTATAATTTTTTTGGATTCGGAATAAAATACTTAAGAGGAACCTTCAATTAAATTTTTCAAATCTAAATCTTAGTTATCTTACCTATAAAAATTAAACATTTTATTAATTTTTATCAACAATGTTATTTGCACTATTTTGACATTTTGTCAAATTTTGAACTTAAAATACTTAATGTAAAACTATAATATATTTAAAATTTTAAAAAGAACTAATGAGGAATTTTTTTTAATGCCCTGGGGCTTTATTATTTAAACGTCTCAAAGTTCTTTATAAAATAAACATGTCTAACAATTATATATATTTTACATACTAGATAATATCTTTATATTATAAACTATATATATTTTTTATCCACATTAAATTTATAGAAAAAAAAAAAAAAAAATTAATCGAAAATTTCAAACGTCTAGCTCAATAAGAGCCAACATATTTCACATTTTAAAAATTATACTTTATGTAAAAAATATTGATAAACACATTTTTTGAAAATGTCATTTATCTATAGATACTTGTTTTTGATTTACAACGAAATAAGAAAATTGATTGACGAGAAATCATTATTGTACACGTGAATATACGATTTTGCAAAATTTAAACTTGAGCCACACTTAAAAAATATTTGTGGAATTCAATTTGACTGTATACAGTTCACGTAATAACAACTTATAAGTAAATTTGTAAGAGAGTTCAATAACTGATGTTATGATTTAAAACTTAAATTTGGTCAATAATCTAATATTTGTGTGATGCTTATTTGATATAAAACATGCCACTGTGTATATAAAATAATTTGGTAAAATACTTTACTCCAGAGAATATTACTGTTTCACATTCTGACGGTAATGACAGACATCAACATTATCGATATGTTAAATGGGTGGAGGGATGTATTTTGGTTTAGACGTGGTAATGTGTCATGCACCAGAGAATAATATAAAATTGTATAACTTAGCTATCAGGTTAAATATTTAATTAAAATAACAGACTTTAAAAACTTACATATTCCGTAATAGAAGAATTATCTACTCTTTGTTTATTTAATCTCCAATGCAAACCAATTTTATTATAAAGATGATTATTTTCCCAATCGAGTAATTTGTTCAAACTATGCTGAGTCTAAAGTTTATAAATTTGATAATTAGACACACAAAATATTATATTAATTAAGTTTAATTACCCGTTTGCTGAGGCAAATAACAGGCCAAAGTGAACAACCAAGAGTACAGCAGCAACACATACATCCACAAAACAACCATTTAGCATTCATTGGTAAACTTTTCTTTAACACAGAATTGATTCGCGCCATTGTCTCTTCAAATTCTTCAGGGGCTACACGTGATACAAGTGCACTTGGAAATTCTGATTGGAATCTGCTACTCAGTCCAAAACTATAATATATATAGATATGTTATTACTTATAAAATAATTGTTTATACACCTATATATAGCCATATAAGGTGATCTATTTAACTAAGGAACTTGAATATTATAATTAATATGAGTGTCTTCCGTTAAATTGATCACCCCATACATAATACTAAAACAATTCTAGCAATGTTATTTATATTTAACCATTAAAATAGATATTTAAAACAAATACTTTTGTTTTGTAAAAAAAATTAAAATAAAAAAATATAGAAACTATAAATAAAAAATATCTTCAAAAAAGAAAGAGATAATTCCTACGCCAAAAAAACATAGGTACTCATCATAATCATAAATTAAAATTCAATGGCATTTCACGAGACAGTAATTTATTTATTTTTCTGCATTTTACAGGCAAATATGAAAGTCCATGTGTATTCTTTTTGATTCAATTATTCAATTATTTTTTAACATAATTTATTTGATCAATGTACAATTACAAAATAGTATGTTTCTTTTAAATGAACACAAACAATATATAGATGACTATCTTAGACTCTGATCAATACAGACATAGTTATTTTAGAGTTTTAGTATTTAAAACCTGTTTATTTGTATATTAATTAATATAGTCTCTAAGTAAATGTATGACCTATAGCATTATGCTACACATTCGCAAATAATTAGGTATTTATCTAATATTTTTTGAAAACAATAAATTGTAATATACGCTCATTGCATCCCAATCTAATCAGACACGCAGATAACATAATACACTAAATAAAAAATATTGACGTCAAAATATAGATTGAAAATACTTGATAATATCAAAATTAATATTATACCGGGTATTATACAACAGTAGTTTATAACGTAGTACGAATATTATATTAGTTATACAACTTACTAGGTCTTGGATTATAAATGCCCTTAAAAATATAAAAAAAACACCCTTTCAAAAAAGTAATTTATAACTTTAAAATTTTGAGAGATGTCCTTACAAAAATTCCCTGGAATTGAGACAGGATTTCTTTAGAAATCAAGATAAATTTGTGAATTATTTTATTTAAAAACCAGAGTACTTTATGTTGTTTTAGTACAAAATGTGTATTATATTATTTCATATATTATATTTTTTTTTGTTTCGGAACATTACTAAAAATAGGTTATAAAATTACCTAAAAAAATAAATGCGATAAGATAAAATTCAATGGCATTGTTCAAGAGACACATGAACAACGTTGACATTGATATATTATGACAACTCGGACAGAGAATTAGTACAACACTATCATTCTAATTGTATAAAATAGTTGTAATTCATATTATATTATTTGCAAATATTTTAAGGACATGCGAGAAAAACAATAATACGGAATTTATGAAGATACACTATTTACATTATTTTTACTTTAAATTTTAATCATGTATTCATTGTAATATAATTTTAATGTATATACATTGGTAATTTAATGATAATATGTGCATGATAAAACATGGTGATTCATCAATGTATTGACATTCTATATTATACTATTATATACCATTGATTAATTGCAGCATGTAGTTGCTGTAATTAATCAATGATTATAACCACTAATATACACTATACTCACGTAAACCATTTTCAAGCTTATCTTTTAATTTTTTTTTTGATAGACATAAACATAATTGATAATTATTAGCTAATAATTTTAATTTTTCTTTCAGATATATAGTATGAAACAATGTATATTTTACATACTTTAATAGATATAAGACAAAATTGTATATTTTAGTTGATTTTTTTATGTTAGATTATTTATTAAATTGAAATAACTTATAGGCAACATATATAATATTACCTAATATACAATCTATTATATAAAAATGAATGTTTGTTTGTTCATCTTCATTAGTCTCAAACACAACTGGACCGTTTTCAATAATAGTTATATCAATAGATTCCTTAAAACTCTGGGAGGGTTTGTAGCTTTTAGGATTAGGTACACGGGAATTTTGTTATATAAGGTTGCCATTGGTTACAGACAAAGTAGTTAGGCATTAAAAACTTAAAAATATGTATTTTGAATTTTAATAGTGTACCTAGGACCTACTTTTGATAATGACCAAATTTCCTTTATAAAAGATTATAAATTTAAAATGTTTAAACTACCTCCATAAAATAAACTACACACAATTTTTAGAACAGTTATTTTAGAGATGAATTAGTATATTAATAAAAGTATAAAACTGCAATTAACAAGATAGTGCAACAAACTTTTGAACGAACATGACAATAAATTATCAATCTTGAGCCCAGAACATGTCATTACTTACACAGTGAGATTGCCAATTCCTCGGATTAATATCGGGTCTTGAACATGCATTAGATACGCTTCATCCATAGACGTGCATGCAATCTCCTCATCATACTGCTGTATGTCGTCGAATACAGCCATGACATTTGTGACGGTATCCGCTGAATGAATAACAATTGTTATGTTTAAAAACGCAGCTGCAATTACTCAACGTGATTCGGGGGTAAGCACCAATAACAAGGACATCCAGTCGAGAACCCGTTGGATGTCAGTGAGTGGGACAGTTTATCAGACCCACCGAATTTTCCGAAATGAGACAAACGGCCTGGATATCTTACTATTCATGACCTATATTAGCTGTATCCTCGCCGAGTCTTAACAAACAATACTTGCAAGACATAATATTTATGATGGCACTTACCCTGAGATCTAGCGTGATAAATATTATAATTTGTAGATCGTTTCGATGGCCGAGTTTTCGGCGAGGAACGGTCTACCGCACTAAAAGCCACCGACCGAAGAAACTAAAAATAAGACGACACAAACACACGAACGGCAGTATTATTATTGCAGTAGGAAACTCGGATTTCGATATTTAATATTATTTATTAATTATTATTATTATTATTATTATATTATTGTTCTTCGTCGTACAGCAACAGCAGCAGATAGTTATGTCATTGTGATTTCGAGCGCAAACATAATATTTTGTTTTTGTTCTCTCGTTGTGTTGGCAATGACGACTATGTTACTGTTACCACAACTGCGTGATATCATATTCTTTTATCGTTATCGCACGATATCTAGAAATTTGCGATTATCGACAAAAATGTAAATAAAATATTAAAATATTATAATAGGTATACTCACCTATATAGGCTATATTAAATTATGTTTACTGTTGTTGTACGTTTTTTGGTGATTTAGTATTTACTGATTTTATATTTTTTTCTACACTTCCATTCTAAGTATAATCCCTTTCTTCCGAGGTAACAGATGTATTAGTATAAGAACGTGTACGTGCATATAAGTATCTACGATGGAAGAAGACAGAGACAAGTCGCCGGAAGACAGTATCCCTTTGGCAGATGATGACCCTCAAGGTATGTTTTTTTGAACTGTAGATTTGCTAATTGTTACTACCTCTATTTCGCATTGGTGTTTGCTTCAATTTTAAATTATTATCGTAGCCATTATCCACGATGATCAGGACATATCTCAATGCTCCGATGTCATTGTGCGCAATCAAAGTATGGATTCATTACAGTCGTCGTTTACAAATGGTAGTAATAGTCCAAGCAGAAACAGTGAGTGTTCTATGTACATTATAGGGTTGCCACTTGTTCTGATTTCACCGGAACAATACCGCTTTCTAAAAATTAGTCCCGTATTTTAATATATATTTATCTACTCTATAACCAAAATATGTTTTTGTTGAAATCATTGGCGTTTTAGTAAGTTTATTTGTATACATCACTAAGACACGGGCAAGTAAGGTACTAGGCTGTATTGTTCTATTTCTATATTTTCTATTAATTATACGACAAATGAGTTATAGATATCATTGAGACTAGTGTACTGAATTTTAATTTTGAATAAATGGCAATCCTTGTTTACCAATACCTAACCTTAAGTAGATTGTTCAAAGTTCAATTATTTATACTACACTATCAGTCTAAATATTTGTTTGCCTTTTATAGGTTTAGATCGTGATATGAGCCCTGATGAATTAGAAGAAAAAGCCAGGCTTATTACACAAGTTTTAGAACTACAAAACACATTAGATGGTAAACACGATTTGCATATAATATTTAAGTACATAGGATAGAAAAATTTAAATAAGTACATAATTAAGGTTTATTAAATGTAAAATAAATTTTTTAGATTTATCTCAACGTGTGGATAGTGTAAAAGAAGAAAATTTGAAACTACGATCAGAAAATCAAGTTCTTGGCCAATATATTGAAAATCTTATGTCTGCGTCTAGTGTATTTCAGACTACTTCTCCAAGAGTGAAAAAGAAATGATAAATAGATTATATTATTTTTATTTGCTGCCATAAACAATGCAAATCAATTTAACTAAAATTAATACAATACGCACAGCTTTATCATCTATTTTAACCTCAATTCTATAACATTACATACAACAAAAAGTTATTAATTTAGTTTCACTATTTAATATATTAAATCTAAGTTAAAATTTTTTATTTTTTAGTACAGTTATACTAGACTCTATTTGTTAAAACTAATAATTTATTGAAAAAGTTAATTTTTAATCTTATTCTTACTATATCTACTTTGTGAGAATAATTTACAACAAAAGAAAAATGTATGAAGTGTTTCTATTTTATTTATGTTAAACATATTGTTTTATTTTGAATTATTTTTAATTTATAACACATTCCATTCATAATATTATATACTTGTATATTATTCAGTATATTGTTATGAAAATAATGAATAATTTTTTTTTTAATTTCTTATTATTAATAATGTACAAATAGCATAAGCTATTAAAAATAAAGTATGTATCTCATTATCAGTATTTAACTAATTTAATTGAAATGTAGGTATTTACTCAAAATGTTAGATTATTGCTTTAGTTTTAATTTTAATTTATTATAGTTGTTATTATTTGAAATTATAGAATTTTAGATTTCAATTTAAACATCTTATATTCCATATTGTCTTATTTTTCCATGATGTACTGATATACTCTATTCAAAAAGACAACAATCAGTTTTTACTTTGGCACGTCAAGAACCACACGATAATGCTGACACCAGATAAATGGTGGGGTACTGGATGAAAATTGCTAGGTGTTGCTAACTGTCAAATCTCTATTAAAACTAATACAAATACAAAACAAAATAATGCAATGCATATTTTTTTATTTAAAAAAAAAAAATTGTATTTATTTATTTTAAAACCATAATGAGGAATCTTTCAACACAAAGTAAATATACTGACTAGTTTAATAATACTTAAAGTAGTAACATTATAATACTAGCTTAGCCTTTATTGCATTGGATTTAAAGTGCTTAGACTTCTTCACTATAAATAACTATTATTGTTAAATACTGTTTTCATATTATAAATGTATAAAATAATGTTATACCTGTATTATGTGCTATATAAAATAAAATTTTACTTAAAAATAAATGTTATTAATTTAAAAAAAAATAGATTTAAAGTTTACTATAGTGTATAATATAGTATTTATATATAAATGTTCTATAAAATATAATAAATAGCCAATAGCCAATAGATATATTATAATACATAGGTACTATGTACCTATCATATGCTATTGATATATTTTATTCTATAATATTATAATTGAAGAATGTATTATGAATATTACCTATACAAAAATTGTTAAAAAATGTGTAGCATGTTGTCCTCTTTTAGTTGTTGGACCTAATTTTATTTTGCCATTTTTTTTTATAGCCACATACCATTTTTTTCGTTGATATTTCAAAGATAGGTATGCACTATAAGGACCTTCTGGTTGTTCGATGAAAATTGTTGAATTATTGTTAGGATCAGCCTAAAAATTAATAGAAATTAAAAATATTTAAATAAAACTATTAAATAGTATTCCCACTTCTCCATAAAGAAGTCCATCTTTATTCATAGCCAAAAACAAATTGGCTTCAACTCCTCTAATACGAACATGACCAGGAGACATTGATGTGAATTCCATTATACAATGGCTGTCTATGTCATCATCAGAACTGGATACTATTCCATTTTGAAGTATTAAAATATTATACCCATGTCTGCAGTTCAATTTCATCCTACGGCCATAATGTTTGAGCACACGTCTGTCGACAATTGTAGATTTTTGATTCTTTTGAACATGTTCATTACTCAACAAGCGACTAACATAATTCACACAATTCAAACAATTTATTAGTTTTTTTTAACATTGGTAATAAATGTATTAACCTCTTGGACGCTGCAACATCGCATGTTGATGTTTGAGATATTTCTTCTTCTTGATCCATGAAAAATGTGTTCAAAATCAAATAAAATTATTGTGATACCTACTAAAAAAGTGTGTTGTTTTTCAACAAAATTTTTATTAACATAGCCAGATATGCCCAAGTATAAAACAGGATTCACTAAAAAAAAATAATAACTACCTACATGTCTACATTATATATTATGTTTATATGCAATAAGTCATAAGAGGCAATGGTGCAATAGCCAATGAGGCATGTGTGGGTTTGATGTGGGCACACCATTAACAATCTAAATTTAAGTTTGTATTTTTGCCTTTAACCCCTCCATAACCTATTATAATATGTAATATGCTATATACCATATAGGATATTACAGACACTATGTTAAACATAAATTATAGTAGACTATAGTATATTAAACATTCAAATAATTTATTTTATAGATTTTTTACAGATTATATAAAGATATAAAGTGTAGGTAGGTAGTTATATTTATGAATAAAACATAGTTAGGAAGATATTTAGGTATATTATATAACATTTTTTTCTTTAATTAAATTAAAGAAATAATTTATTGTAATTAGTTGCCCACTTACTTAATTAATATAGGTTGAGGTATCTACTCAAGAAATCCAAGGAATATTTCATTTCTGATCTACCTCTACAGGTTAGGTAGGTAGATACAGAAGATGTTAATCAAACCTAATACACGGCCACCCGGGGCACGGACACTTTTTATAGTTCATATTTTCTCAGATTTTTCACGAAGTACCTACTCTCTACTTTTATTGATTGGAGAACTTATCATAAGATCCAAAAATATAACGCTATTTTATTGTTTAGAAAATTCAAAGCTTAATACCAGTTGATTAGTTCCATTGACAGGTAGCAAATCCCGTACACATCTTTATTAATGTCAAATTGTTCTTGCAACAATACGGCATACAAATTTAAGATACCTACCATTAAAGAATCCAACATACATACCTAATCTAAACTTTTCAATCTATCAAGTTCTGAATTTTAACGAGAGCACCCACTTTACACTTAAAATCCTTAACTGAAACCTTAGACACATTTAGACTTACACATTATATTTGAGTATTATGCTTCCTTATATCGAATGATGTTTGGATGTTCCCATCAAATTAGTTGAGGGTATAAGTGCATAACACATTAACACTTTAAACTGCCTAACAAAATGTTAACAATTTGAATGAAAAAGTGTAGGATAATAGGGTATTGGCCATTAGGGTGCTAAAAAAAAAAAGTCTTCCAAAAGCCATTATCTACATTAAGTTCTAGACCATCACCTTGGTATAATAAGGGTCGAGGGAGGAGTGTTAATGATAACAAACATATTTTCATTTTAATAATTTTCATTTGTTTCAAAAAATAAATATCCCTATAAATAAATATATTACTATTTTGAAGACTAAAGTCACCCGACACCCACTACAAAAACAATAATAGTTATTTCTTTTAGAAAATTAAGCAAGACTTGAGAATATTATACGCAGACGCTAGACATGCAGTCTACTGTGCACCGGGGGTGGCCAAACTTTTTTTGATTAAGATCTACTGAGGTCTGAGGGTATATTTTAGGATCGACTTATGTGGTATTGGTGTGGCATAGGTCATAACTCGTAAGAATATTGTTGAATATATTACTGCGGGCTGCGTGTTATTTCAGAGATGGTATATTCTTCAGTGAAAATTTGACAACTGGAAATAATAGATAGATAGGTAGGTACCCCTACCCCTATATGGCTATACCATATTAAGTAAAGTTTCGAAGATCAAGTTTTAAAGCAGATTTAGCTACGCTCAACTTTTTTTAATTTTACTGTTAGCAACTTCCACAATAAGTTTTTATGGTTTTCTGAAGTTAGAACACTAAAGACTCTATACTAAAATATCCAGAATCTTAAACAGAAAATACTATTCACAAAAAATTAGTTCGTTAAAGAATAATTATTAAGAGGACATCAGGTAGTCAATGTTTAAAAAATTCAACTAGAGTTAAAATCATAAAAAAAAAATTGAAAGAGGGTTTTGGCGCCCGCAGGCAAATTCACATTTAAGGAAACAAGAAAAAAACTTGAAAAAAAATAAACTAAAATATCTAAAACTTTAAGCAGAAAAAACTATTCACAATCATTAGTTAGTCAAAGAACGATTGTTAAGAGGGCATCAGGTAGTCAATGTTTAAAAAATGTATACAAATTAATAACCTAAAGAGTAAAGTTTTATTCATAAAAAAAATCGAAAAGGAGGTGTGGGCGGCCGCAGCCAAATGCATTTTAGAAAAAATTATACAGTAGGAACACACATTAAGGAGTTAAAACTAAAATGTCCAGAATATTAAACAAAAAAAACAATTAGGCAATTATAAAATGATTTTTCAGTAGCACTTAATATCAATTTTTAAAAATCACTACTAAAAAATCAACAATAGTTAAAATAGTTTTGAAAAAAATTGAAGGGGGTGTTGGCACCAGCAAGCAAATTCATTTTAGAAATCAAAAAAAAAAATTAGAAAAAAATTATGAAGTTGGAAAACACAGCAAAGAAAGCAAACTACAATCTACAGATTCTGAAACAGAAAAAACTATTCAAAATAATTAGAGTTCATTAAAGAAGGATTATTCATATTGCACCAAGTTATCAATGTTCAAAAGTGTATAAAAAAAAATCAAATACAGTTATTAATTTTGAAAAAAATTAAAGAGGTTGTTGGCGCCCACGTGCAAATGCAATTTAGAAAACAAAAACAAATTTATAAAGAATGATACCGTAGGACAACACATTAAAGGGTTCAAATTAAAATGTCCAGAATCATAAACAGAAAAAACTATTCAAAATAATTAGTTCATTAAAAAAGGATTATTCATGAGGCACCAGGTTATCAATGTTCAAAAAGTCTAAAAAAAAAAGTGGTTGTCGCTCTTTTGTATTTTCAATCCTTATAGGCTTTATAGCTATAAAAGTTGAACATTTTATACTATTTTAACTACAAAATTATTATTAACTTTTAAATATGATAAATTTGAACTTTAAATGCTAATAAAAAAAATTTGTACCTATGTATTTTTAATATTTTTCAACTACTATTGTAACAATATTTCACGCTTTTTTACCCAAAAAATAAAATTTCATTGATATTTATAGAAAAAAAAACTAAAAATATTGAAAACTGACAATGTCCGTAAACAGCTCAAAAAGAGTCAAAATTGTATGGTGTATAGAAAATGCTAATATAAACATTCAGTGAAATGTTCAAGTATCTACAGTCATTTGTTTTTTAATTACAATAAAATAAGAAAATCGTTGCATAAGAAATCGAGTGAATATTAAATGTTATAAAAATATGAATTTCAAACACCCATAAAAATTTAATTTGAGTTTCTTGTAAATGTTTTTTTTTTTTTTAATTAAGGTAGAAAAACTTATGAAGAATCTTGTATTACATTTTCAAATCTTAGATTTAAAAATAAAACTTTTTATGAATTTCTAACTCAAAATAATTTGCAAATGTTTGTCATTTTTTAAGTATTTTGTCAATATTTGAACTTTAAATGCTTATAAAAAAAAATTATGACTATGGATTTTAATTTTTTTCATCTGCCTTTTAAACAATATACTAGGAGCCTTCTATTAAATTTTCAAGCTTTTTTAACCAACAAATAACATTATATTGATATTTATAGAAAAAAAAACAAAAAAAAATGGAAACTGAAAATGTCCGTAAACAGCTAAAATATTTAGAAAATGTTATGGTGTATAGAAAATGCTTATATAAACATTTAGTCAAAATGTATGTACCTACGGTCATTTGTTTAAGAGTTGTATCAAAAACCAAAATCGATTTTTTCGAAAACAGATTTTGCGTACAAATTCCCGTTTTTCCTTAATTTTTCTTTTGTTTTTCACCGTGCTTTTGAAAACTACTGGAAAAATTACTTTTGACCCCCCCAAGGTACCAATTAGATTCACTTTCCTATCAGAAAAGATACTGTTGAAGAAAATCTAAGCATTTTTGCTGTACTAAAAGGTGATGACGGACACAAAAACTAAAAAATAAATAAAAACAAAAAAAACACGAATCATTGTAAATAAAATCAATACATTCATCGTTTCACTCATAATTTAAAAAAAAAAAATTAAAACAGATGAGGATTCAAGGGTAGATGAGTTTATTCTAAACTGAAAACTTATGCTGAAAAAAATAAAATATGGTGAACACGTCTCTAACAAACTTAGGTCTAATGCAGATTTTGTTCGTCTAAATACAGAACACTGCAAAATTAACTGTATTCTTTACGATATGTTAATGCTACAACAAAATAATCAACCCCCCCCCCCCTTAATGCGCCCCTGGACTATTGCCGTTGCTTTTCTGTAGTCTACGTTCTACAAGACCAAAGGCGTGTTGCATATTTAGGTATAAATTAATTCGATAACGGTAGAGCCATCTAATGCCGCCAAATCATTTTTAAATATAAGGAGTGCGTGAAGAACCGGCCCTCACAGCTGCTAAATTCCCTATATAGTTAGATATCACTGTGACACTGTCATATTATACGATTTACAATGCTGAAAGGGATATAAACATACCTCCATAGGATTAATTTTTAGGAAATTGTATTTAGTAGCTTCAGCCTGGGGACATAATATGATATCGGCCCACTATACAATTGCCCTGCAGTGGCCCAGTCCACCCCTGTCGGCTGGTTATATGGAAGTTGTAACGTTGTCACTAATTACATAAGTACCTATATAGCTATTATAGTATAGCTTACTTATAAATATATATTTATGCACGCACGAAATTTAAGTCCCAGAACAGCCGCTTTTTACAAAAACACACGTCATATTAAAATACAACTAGGTGAATAGAGAAAATAGATCGATGAAGTCCATTCGCATTTGGTGTTTCAAACGATATATGAGTATGTAATACAGTGATTTTCAACCTTTTTAACAATGTAGGACACTTCATCTCCTACAAAATGTTCGCGGCACAACAATCCATATAATATGTGAATCATATACATATTTTTACATAATATATATATATATGTATAGCCGTAAAGATCGGATTTATAAGCTTTTACATATCGTTACTGGGTCAATGCAGTCTTATGAGAGTAAAAAATGTGGACGATTCGTTCAGTTCTAAATACGTAGAAAAAAGTTTTTTTTTGCATATTTGAGAATATGCGTTAGAGAATATTTAACCCATTAAGCATATTTTGGAATATTTCGTAAATTGTGAGAAAAATTTGTATTTATTTTTAATTTTTATATTACGGTACCCAGAAAAAAATTAACTAGTAACTATAAATACATTTTTTATTTTAAAGGACAAGCTAGCAAGCGTATAGTGACGGGAAGCCTACCAACGAAAATAGACAGTGCCACAAAATAGGTGAAATATAAATTTATATAATACAGAACAAACATTAAATAATATATTTCACCTATTCTGTGATAGAACCATCGAATATAAATTATATGTATTTATAATTACTTGAGATAGAACCATCAGCTGACCTTGCGCCCCCTCCCTTAAATCATTTTATTGAATGTTATTATCACACAATGAACTTGTAACACCACGACTAAATATTAGGTATGTTCACAACTTTGTGATAAGCAACCACCCTTGCCACGTCCATCACCCAGTTCTCTGCTCCTATAATATTCTATTGACATTGCCGACCAACGAAATGGCGGAGAACTACCATATAGCAATGGTTTTGCATTTAAAATAGTGGGGAGATGCGCAAACAGGACGAAAACTGATTTTTTTGTAATTATACCTATTTATTTGGCCATGTTCTACACTGATAAGCCATATTATTATGAAAAATGTGAATACACGATAATATAGACATATAGTAGTATAATACTATACTACTATAGTATAGTATATGGTATAATAATACAATATTATTTTCTTTTTAGTAATTTCATTCCATACATAATACATTTCCAACCAGAACCTCAAGTTATTACATTATAAGTGGCATATTATTATTTCTTTTTTTTTTTTATATATATTTTATATAATGAAAGTACTTTTAATTGGCTGTGGATTAACTTCTACAATAACTGCCTACTTGTTACGTACCCGTATACCAAACATTCATTTGACATTATGGGACAAAGCCAGAGGCCCTGGTGGCCGCACTTCAGTCCGTCGAGGTCCCAACGGTACATTTGTCGACCTTGGGGCTCAATTCATTTCCACTGATGCATCAACATTATCAAAATACTCAGATATATACGAACCATTAATTTCCACAAAAACGTTAACACCTATGAATTGCAAAATCAAAGGGATAGCAGATTCTCACCACAAGCAACACTTTATTGCGCCAAACGGTGCTAACTCATTAGTAAAATATTTTTTGAACTGTGCTAATATAGATTGTACCAAATTTGAAAGGAGAGTTTGTGCAATTACACCTACAGGTAAAGTGACATGTATTTGTGGAAGTGAAGAGTCGTTTGATTTAATAGTTATAACAGCACCAGCACCACAAATTCTTCAAATGGATTGCCCAATGTCTCAAACGGTTCGCAGTGAACTTGAAAAAGTTATTTACAGTGCACGTTTTACGTATAATATGTTTTATGAAAATACAGTACTAGAAACAGAATGGGACGTACAATTTATGGATGATGAAACATTCAGATATGTTTCTATAGAAAATAGAAAACGAGAACAATATAATTCACCAGATTGTGTTGTTTTCCATACAACCAAGGAATTTGGACAAAAACATATAAAAGGAACCACTGAGAGTATGTTTCAAATATTAAATGATAAAGTAAACAAATTATTTCCAGACTGGCCATTACCTGCATCAAGCAATGTTCATAAATGGTTATATTCACAAGTCACAACTCCTTATAATAACAATCCTGGATGTGTCTTGCTAAATGAATCCATTCCAATTTTAGCTGGTGGAGATAGTTTCACCCAGTCAACATTCAATGGTTGTGTAGAATCAGCACTTAAAATTTGCGAGACTATAGAAAATTTATAATCATAAACATGTATACTTTTTTTTTTTTAATTATATTTAATAACAAGAGGAAGAAATTTAAAAGTTATTATTAAAAATAATTATTTGTTGAAGCAGTTTTTTTTTTAATCTAATTTGTAGAATCATTATCATCATCTATATTTAATTCATCTAAGTCATCATCCAGATCATCCAGATCTTCATCCACAAAAAGGTTTTCATTGATTGGGATCGTAGCAACATCAGAATCATTAAATCGATCCTGGGGTAACCGGGTACCAGTATCATCTACTTCACTTGCTTCCAATTCTAATGTTTCTAATTGAATTTCTCTAACCTATAAAAATTATAAATTACATAAATAGAATAAATAATAATATATCTAAGCAATTAAGTATACATAAAAATGTTCCAAACATCGTTTTACAAAGAATTAATTTTTAAGTTTTACATAAATATTAAATTTTATCTGAGAGGATAACACAGTATACAATTATGTGTGAAATACTTTAAAACATTAGTAACTATTTGCTAATGCTCCACCACCAAGTGACCATACATCAACAGAATTTTATATAAAAATCTGTAGTTCTCTATATCTTGATATCTTACATGTATGCAGATCTAGAACGTGCTCTATTTAGGGAAAAGGGTAAATATTTTCTATAATATTAGAAATGTATTGTACTATATTAGAATTATGTTGGTATGTTTTCAGCTTGGTGCTATATATAATATATATGTGAGATTTCAAGGGTATCTACATATAATAGTATATTTATAACAAAAGTTTCTAACTTATTTTAAAATTGTGTTAAAATTGAATTTTAAAAAATTATTTATTGGAATATGCTGGCATTCAATTTTTTACAATACAAACATACCATTAATCCAGTAAAATGTGTGACAATGGTCAAGAAATTACAATTAAAGGTTCATTAGGAAATTGTCATATTTGTTTGTGTATATTCACTTATGTGTAAGTATGAAATATTATATGTATACTATAATATTTTAATTAATTTATAATTCTATACAATAATATTATGGTTGTCTAGTGGCAAAGCAATAAGAAAAAAACATATGTACCAGAAAATAGTAAAAATTACTAAAATGTAATAATACCGAATAATACTAAGTTAAATCTATTCCGTGGTAATGAGTAAAAAAAAATGTTTATGAATTAACAAATTGAATAAATGTCTGTCATCTATTTATAAGATTATAATAAATATAGATCACTCAGTAATTGCTCTGTATTTATAGGTTATTGAAGTACTCAGAACATTTTAGTAGGCTTTTTCAATGGTTTGTCTAATATTTAATCTAAATTTAATACACAACTTACTTTTACATTTCCATCTGCGTCTTCATCTTCATCACGTATATACGCATCAAATGCTTCTTCTCCGTCATCCATTGAATCACCAATTGCCATCTCAGGATTGAACGAGAACATTTCACGACCAGAAAGCTAAAAAATTATAAATAATTTATTTAATTAAAATTAAAAAAAAATAAAAATAAATTACAAACCCCAATTTGTCTTCCAGCTTTATAGTCTGTTCGTTTCTTTTCTTCATCTTTAATTATCGCATCTTTCTTTTCTCTAACTTTACGTTTTTTCCAAGCTAAAAAGCTTTCTAAAGTCACTCTAGTAAATTTAACAGAATTCAATGCAGCTCTTTCCCTTTCTATTAAATCTTCTAATTGAATTTCATCTTTTTTGTCATCTTTTTTCTTGTCCTAAATATAATTAGTAAGTGATAAAAAAATATAAATAATAATAATACCCTGCCATTTAATTTAAGTTTGTATTCTATATTGTACATAATTAACTAAAAACCAACCTTTTTAAGAACAAATCCTGGAGGCAACGCATGTCTATAAATACAAGAGGTACCATTTGGACATGACCAGAACCATCCGTATTTACTTTTTTCAACAGCTTCCAAAAAAAACATGCAAATCTGAAATAGAAATATTGCATTAAAATGTAGATTTATTCAATATCAAAATGTTTAAGTAACTAACAATATCAGTAGATGGATGTTTTTTATCGGTTTCTCCATGTTTTTTGTCTACTACTTCTTTAAGTTTGTCTTCATCCCAATTTTCCATAGTATCATTTTCTTCACCATCTCGCAGATCCACATACATACTTCTTTTTTCAGCTTTCTTTTCAGTAGCCAAATCATGAGAAAATTTACATTTTGACCCTTTAGCACATTGACCTTGTTTGAAAAATGCACATAGTACGGATTTTGGATCGGCACCTAATTAATTTGTTGTATAAAAAAATTGCTGGTATTATAAATAATACATAATAATTTTTTCAAATTCATAAAATGGAGATTTAGACTAATTGTTTTTGTTTTATATTAAATTAAATATGGTACATCAAAATTGAAATTTTTAAAACAAAGTATTTTATACAAGACTTAATAATAGAATTATTATTAATGCTAAATTGTACTGAATAATAATGAAATAATAAACATTTGTACAAAATTAAAATACCTAGCTATGTTTTTATCATACTAGTTCTTTATTTATTTGCTTCTCTTTACTAACCAAAATATTGATCACAATTTCTTATAAAGCAACAAAAATGATAAGTTAACCCGTAAAAAACTATACTAGGTAAGTAAAGAGTTCCAAATTGTTCAGGACTCAAATTAATGTTTAAAACTTTAAACGAAACCTGAAGTTTTACCTTTTTCAACTTTTTGAACTGGTTTAAATATCAATCCCAGTTCATCTTTAGTCTTATCATCTTTTTTCTTGTCATCTACTTTACGCACTAATCCTCCAGATTTAACTTGTTTCTCAACTTGTTGAATAAATCTTTGTTGTTTGGCTCCTTTTTTATTTTTTAGGCCAAAAGTTTTATCCTGCAAACCAAATAAGTAGGTAATTGATAAGAGTTTGAATAAACTTACTATAGATTTTTATAATTGTTAAATTGTGAACATAGGTGAATATAAAATTGTACATCTTACTTCAATAACTCTTTCTTTTTTCTTAGCATCGGCTTTTTTACTAGTTCCCTGAGCTTTCGGCTTAGGAGGCATTTTGTTAGTTTTGAAACAACCAAGTTTAAATTAATTTATTGAACATAAATAAATAAAAAAATGTATTCCAGCTTTATATATTCAAAGAAAAAAAATTGTACAATAGTTATAATATTTATAAAAAGACTATCAATTATAAAGTAGTATAAAGTTGTACGCAAAGACCTATAAATTATAATACATTTATGCTTGCAAAGTTGTAAGAACTATAATAATATCAAGTATTTAAGTCTTATGAACAATAACCTCAAAAACAACAAATTATCGTAAGATACTCAGTGTGCCAAACACAATAAAAACACATAATATCAACCGGGATGGGGACAGTTGGGTCCCGTGATAAGAAATTATAATTGATAATTCGGTGTTAGGAGTTACGACTTATGCTCTAGGCCCGGCGCCCGTCGAGTGGACGAGGTCGAGTTCTAGGATTTCTAAAATTCTTACGTTTGACTACAGTCTGCAGCCAGGGCTACTGTACGGATTAGTAATACAGTTCAATCATATTTTTTACTAATTTCTCATAATTTACATATCATTTATATTTTATCATATACAAATAATATTACTCTCATGACCGTCCCATATTTTGAGTTGCCTACAGAGATTTTCTCGGTAACTCACAGGCCCTGGCGAGTCGTGACCAATGTAGCAGCATAGAAGACAGAAAAATATAGAATTAGAAACAACACTGTTGCAGTGACGTAGCGAACTACTTCTTGATCAAAAGCCAAATACAGCTTACCAACTCAAATACAAATTTCTTTACTCTAATTTTTAATGACACCCAGTACCTACTACCCACTTAATAACCATGTAGGCCACAGGACACCGGAAACTCCCTCACTATGCCACTGTCCTGTGGTGTACTATAATAATACTGTAATAGGCATTGAAAATAAATATAAATCTAAACATGACCTGAATTCATTGGTCCAATAAATTATTCATTTTTTTTTCACGCATTTAGGCACATTAAGAATATTTTATCTGTTCATAAATGTATTAAAAGCTAAGATTAAATACTTAAAACTCAACTAATATTTACAAATTAATTATGTAAAATCTATGAATAACATTAAGAAAATATAAACCCTTTACAGTTTTCTCACAGAAGTTCTCCTCTAAAATTAATGAGTAGGTACTAAAAATATTTTAACTGCAATCTGCAGTCTTAAATCTTATATAATATAATATAATATTATGATAGAATATAAATACCTATATAATAAACATGTTTTTCCATTGAATCAACACCTTTTAAATTAACATCAAACCAAAATAAGTATTAAGACTTGTGTTTCCTGATGCTTTGATCGTTTTTCATTAGCCATAATCCTGTAGGCAATCTTAATAAGTTAAATTTATACAATGGGAAACTTTTGACATTAATGAAACTATTAACTAGCAATTTAGGATTATTTAGTAGTACTTAGTACTTACTTCAAACACTAAGGTTAAACTATTATTGATTTATTGACATTTTGTATTTGTTATTTAACCGGTGTAATGATTCTAGGAGACCAAATGTAATTTTTTCGTTTATAGACATTTTGTATTTTATAAATCAAATATATATCAAGTTCAGAACTATTATTATAATCAATCTGTTTTAGTGGTATTTCTTCAAAAAACGAATGTTAAAAATATTAAATCATTAAACACTCAATATAGGCAATTATATAAAGATAAAATAATTTATACAATACAATAAAAAAAATATTATATTGTTTATATATTTACCTACATTTCAGTCTATACAACAAATAACTATTAACTTAAAGAACACCAAATAGTGAATACATGTTATCATTAAAAAATGTAAAAAAGTTGAATTTTTTTTAACTAAGTGTATTATGTTGTGCTCATTTCCATCACCATTCCCTTTGTTTTTTTTGCTGTACACCTGTGAGAATATAGTAAGCCTTGTCTGTATGTCTGATGCTCATTTGCTTATGTTTTTGAAAAGTTTTGCATAAATTGTATAATCGTTGATCCCTGGTAACAAAGTAACAATCCTTGCAACGCTTTCTTACTTTTCCAAAAACTTTGAATCCTCTAGAAGGTACTACAGTTAATCCAGTAACTGGTGGTGTATGTAACACTGAAAATATTTGAGGAGCTCTGTAGTTTATTATTGTGGCTCTTTGGAATAAATTGCTTAAAAAATTCATTCTGAAACAAAAAATTAAAAATAACTAATTTTATAATATTAAAAACTGTTAATGTTTAAATAACTGAAACATTACAATTAACCAACCTCGATTCCTTGTTAGTCTTCTTTATTAACAATTTGTGAACTGTGAAGTAATTAGTAAGGAAATTATTGCCATGCGAATGCGACTCACGCAGGTCATAGACGACAATCGACAATTTATAATTTACACGGCAAAAACTTTTTCTTATCAGTTATGATTAGGGTTTTTTTATTCCTTATCATTAATTTATATCATTGGAAGCCTTAAAAAAAAATTTGTGAAACAAAAGGTAGGAACTTTTTACGACAGACGACATTGTTATATTCTGTGGACAGACCGACGGACAGTCCACGCCATATAAATGTGTTTTATATCTGCGAATATTCCACACTGTCCGGCTATACATTATCACCACGATATATTATCACTATCGTTTATCATGTTTAAATGTTTTGTTATTATGAGCTAAAATTTTAAATTTTAAAATACTTGGCTGAACCATTATTATTTATTATATTCAGACGTAAAACTATATAAGTTAAATAATATACCATATACTATATTATGTTACTAGTACATGATAAAAATATAGTTATATTTAAATAATACAATTAATAATTTCTACTTGTTTGAGTCTTAGAAACTCGTAGTACATAGTACATTTGTATAAAGTACATACACTTTTCAAGTTTTAAGTATTAGAAGTGAGTTGTTAGTCTGTTTCAGTATTTATATTATTATTATTTAATTTTAATTTATCTAAATAGTTTATTTGACTCTAGAGATTATTACATAAGCATAATGAAAATTGCCATTGAAGGATGTGCTCATGGGGAGCTCCAGCATATCTACAATACAATAAACTTGATTGAAAAACGTGACAACATAAAAGTAGATTTGCTAATATGCTGTGGCGATTTTCAAGCAACACGAAATAATGAAGATCTTTTAACGATGGCAGTTCCAATTAAATATAGACAGATGTGCACTTTTTACAAGTTAGTTATTGAGATTAAATTATTTTGTTTTGAAAATAAAAGAAATACATTTTCACAGATATTATACTGGAGAATTAGTGGCACCGGTTTTAACTATATTTATTGGTGGAAACCACGAAGCTTCCAATCACTTACAAGAGTTAAGCTATGGTGGCTGGGCAGCACCCAATATATACTATATAGGTTTGGCTGGTGTAATTAATGTTGGTGGTATTCGAATTGGAGGATTATCTGGTATTTACAAATCTAATGATTATATGCGAGGTAGATTTGAAAAACAACCATACACTGAACAAACAAAAAGAAGTATATATCATATTCGACAATTGGAAGTATTTCGATTGAAACAAGTAAATATAAACAATTTTTTATTTAATTTAAATTAGATGTGTTTAAAAGCCTTAAAATAAATGCTTTAATTTATATTTATAGCTGCAACAACCAATTGACATAATGTTATCACACGATTGGCCTCAAGGAATAGAAAATCATGGCAATGTTAAACAATTACTTAAATACAAACCTTTTTTTGAGTAAGCACTAAGTTTATTTAAATATATTTTAATCCAGATTAAAAAAAAAAAAAACATAAATTTACATTTACATTTGCATTCATTGTTTTAGAACAGATATTAATGAAGGCAAATTGGGTAGTAAACCTGCAAGAGAATTATTGGATGCATTAAAACCAAAATACTGGTTTGCCGCTCATCTTCATTGTAAATTTGCTGCCATTGTACACCATACATCAGACGATAATGTAACTATGTTTCTAATGATATTAATATAAAATGTGTTGTATATGTTAAACTCGCAGTGTTTGAAATAATTATGTGTTCTAATGATAGAAATAAAATAGTAAAATGTAATGTAAATTAATAAACCTTTATATTTAATGATTGAAAAGAGACAGGCTGTGAATCAGTAAATTTATTGGATGCATGATTGTTTATTATTAGGGCTCGGATTTTAAAGCATAATAAATAACAAAAAAAGCTCAAAACTGTTTCAAAAAGCAAAAATGAAGCATATAATTTTTTTAAAAAAGCAAAAAAAAAAAAGAATGACAAAAAATTTACACAAATTAGTTATAAAAAATATTTTAATATTAATTTAAATTAAAAAAATAATTCACTACCATGTATTTTTAATACTATGTATTTGGCAAGATTTTTAGTAGTTAAACTGACTAATGTCTGCCAAAATATTTTTATACATAGAAAACGAAAGCTCTACATATCGCACTGATGTGATCGGTGCATACTTCATGCAAGAGGTTTTGTTTAAAATTTTAAATCAAACCTAAGAAATTTAATTTTGTTTGATGAAACGCCACACAGTATATTATTAATGTCCAGTAATTGTTTCCAGTCTTTGTTTTTCAAAAGAACATAATTTAGTAGTTTACCCGAAATTGCAGTTGCAATATCTCCAATAGCTTCATTTAACGTTTTTAAAAATGCATTTGTTTTAACTTTTGGCATTTTTATAAATTACAACACTTTTAAACTTTTGAACTGGTCGATAACGATGCTATACGAGTACTGAATGTAGGTTCTACAGGCTATATGCAATATAATCTACAATAAAATCTATATTTATATTATACATAGATATGCAAACAAGCCAATAACAAAAACTATAATAATAAAATATAACCATTTAGTTCGTATTCCGGGTTTTCACATTTCTTATTAATTAATTAAAAATTGTTTTAAATGAAAACTCTCACTTCAAATTCCACAGCTAGAATAACTGAGAAAAGCAAAAAAAAAAAAAACCCAAAATAAAATTGTTTATTTAAATAAACAGAAACATTTGCTGTAAAATCCGAGCCCTATTTATTATTAATGTTTATAGCTACTTAATAATATTATTTAATTTATACGTTAACAGGAAGAAATGGAGAAAAGGTGTACTAAATTCTTGTCGCTTGACAAGTGTTTGCCAAAAAAAAGATTCTTACAGATTTTAAATGTTCCTCATGATGATTCTAAATCAATTAATTTAATGTATGACCTAGAATGGCTTTCAATTTTGCATCTTACAAATCATTTGTTAAATATTAACAGTAACATGTATTATTTACCAGGACCTTCTGCTTCAGAAAGGTTTTTATATAAACTATTAAATTGCATTAAACTTTATATCAATATTTCTGCAATTGTATTTACAATAAATGATTAATTTATATTTAGGTATGATTTTACACCAACTGAAGAGGAAAAGACAGCTGTTCTTAACATGTTCTCTCATGACTTGAGAATTCCAAACAATTTTGTTACTCTTGAAAATTATAAATCTAAAACAAATCCTCAGACAACTACTTTTTGTGAAAAACTAAGTATAGACGACCCTCTTGCTTTATTATTAGGGCAGTGGTCTCTTACTAACTTAACTGAAAACGAACCTGAAATGGATTCTACATTTTCATCATTTGTAAACTCTACTGTGTGTTCAATGAATGAAGACGAATTAATAGATAAGACTTCAGAAAAATTACCAATGTCTCCGTTTGTGCTACCCGAACCAAAAAATGATAGCACATGTTCAAATATTAATGATAATTCATTTTTGAATAATTGCTCAAGCATAATAATGCCAAATACATCTATAGAAGAATCCTGTGAAGATGTCCACCAATCACAAGGTAAATTATATTAAATACTTAAAATATTTTAATATTTTATTGTAAATTACCAAAATGTTTTTAGATGCCGTTGTAAATAATGTTATAAATATTGAAGAAAATAATACAACCACTAAAACAAAATGTTTAAAAAGAAGAAATTATCAACAAACTTATGAAAATGACTGTGAATAGTGATTTATATTTTTTGAATTTTTCACACCTTAAATGTTCATTTTCTAATAAATCATTTTTTTTTTTTTTTTTATTAAAATAAAGTATATTTACAATCTATACATAAGAGTATAATAAGTAAGTGTGGTGACAGAATAATAAGTAATATGTAAAAAAAAAAAGTAACAAGAGAAGGAAGGCTCCCAGCAGTGCCACCTGACCAGAAATTAGGGTATGAGTTTATTTAATTAACGTTTTTTTTTTTTTTTAGTTATGTGTTGAGGAGATCTCTTGGCCATTGCCTTTTTAGTCTTCTAGGAATGATAGAGGTAGATGATAAGCTTTTAATGATGGGGTTTGAATGAGCGCGGAGCGTTGAGTGGAATTTTGAATAATAGGATTTGGCTAGGTTGTTAAGGGTTGGCATGTTCAGATCTTTATGGAGGTTTTTATTGGTAACATACCAAGGGGCAGAGGTTATTAGGCGTAGGCATATGGACTGGAATGCTTGGAGGGTT
>WHPZ01588665.1:1951-30902 GCA_016617965.1 Macrosiphum rosae
GAGGTTCATTATTATGGTTTAAAACATGAGTGTTAAATGCCAAAAGATTTTGAAATGTACGATCACAGATTTCACATACATGCAGGGGTTTATCTTGTTTTTCTGTCAAACTATCTGGGGGTTCATCCACAGACTTGCTCTGATCTTCATCTTTAACTACAATCTCAGCATGAGCAGTTTTCTTGGGAGATTTAACAGACAAACGTTTACAAGGTCCAGACTTTCTTTTGCTCGGTCTAAAATTAATTGCAATAGGTATATTAATAACAAAAATTAAAAGCGTTAATTTATTTTACCTTCTAACCGTTGGCTTCTCTACATCACAATCACTTGGTGGCTGATTCTAAAATATTTAACATAATATTGTATTATTTAATTTTAATACGAAATTATTAGACATAATAAAAAATGACTCGTTTAAATTTTTGAAAGCTCATACATACATTGAAAAGATTAAATCAACGACAGGAGTCATGGACCAATTTATTTGTACTATTAAAGGTTGTTATTACCATTTGATCCAAGATGCCGCGAAAATGATTCTCGGTGTCCTGGATGCACATAAAGAAATTATAAGTCTCCAAAAGTTTTCTATGACAACCGTTACATATCATTTTTGGGAACGGGTCTTCTTCTGAAAACTGATTTTTAACAACGGACGTCAAATAAGCATTGTTAATACAATATGGTAATATAATAATTACTACAATAATTAGTTATACTCAATACAGATATCATGAGATACCTATCTCCTGTTAAACACTGTCGCTTACTTTATTCGGTAAACACATATTTATTTTCTCGGCCAGACCGTCAGGATCTTCGACAATGGGCGTTTTTGCGTCGTCTTCCGTCAGACAGTACCGACAAAACCCAGACAGATCCATTGCAACTATCACTACGAACCGTAAACGACAATAATTACATAAGTGCGGACGCGAACTTCCATACGAATTCGGTCAATTAATTTGAAAAGTGAGAGAAAATTGACGGGCACCTCGCTGGTATATTATTATTATGTACGTATGAATGTGTAATGTTCCATTATTTCATCAATATTATTTCGTGCTATCATAACCACAGACCATTCGCAACAGATAACATCAGCTTTCGGTTAACCATTCTAACCTCAAACGTGTGTTATGTCCAAAAACGCCCTTTTTTCTGTCTACTTGGCATTTTTGAAATTTTTTGACTTCACCAATATTGACGTTTTCCATAAGATCGACGGCAATTATTGCATACAATTAACATTAGATCTTGATGATATTATGCCGAACACCTTTTGTCGATCTGTTCGCCGTCGCATCTCGTAGCCCACTACGAATTTTTGGCCTCGGCCTTGTAATGGACTCCGACACCAATCTGAAAGTAATTGTTGCTATAACATTCTCTGGTGTACCTACGCGATTCAATGATTTTCATGAATTATTGTTCAATCGCGTTTGATTTGTTTTAGAATTGACTCAAACAAAACGTATAAATAAACGTAATGCACGAAAACGCATCAACAAAAGTGGCTGTTACTACTTCTGTAACACCTGTACATGGTCGTCCGGAATTTAGCAAACACAGAAATAGCAACCACCAAAGGAACCTTAGCCTTGACTTTCGGTATGATGTTACTACCTTAATACTACCTTAAACAGTACTCTCTTTTACCCTCTAGTTCGTCATATTTGTCTGGTGTCATCTGACTTTAGTAATAAAATAAATACCCATTTTGTTCTATGTAAAATTTTCTATTCATCATTTTTTAAAACTAATTTAAATATAAATTACTGCCAAAATTAAATAGAATATTTTACAGTTGAGTTTTTATTTACAACTTGATGCACAAATAGTTGTATTTAAGGTTCGATCCAATCAATTCTAAAGTGTTAATATTTGTATTGAAATAAATATTCAGCTAGAACTTAATCATATTATAAATTACAACTCTCAAACTACAATTAATTGAGTTACATAATATTCTAAATCAATTGCATAACTAGGTACTTCAAAATTATTGCAAAACAAAATATAATCTAAATGAATGATCTAATTAAAGGTCAATGGGTATTGTATTACCAACAATAAATCATCCATCACACCACCGAAACCGCAGTTTGGATTCTGTACTTACTAAAATACCAGAAGTAGATGTGATACCGAGTCCTGAGTGTCCCGAACCAATATGTGCGCCAATATCTGACCCAAACATCCATTCGGATGATTCGGGTATTGGAAGGTAATTACTATTTTCATGCAAAAATTAAAACAAATAATAATTTGTCATATAGTTATAAATTATTATAGCTCAGAGATGGCGAGCAGCTGCAGCCGAGAAAGTCTTAGCTGTTCAGAACCCAGCCCTTCTAAACAGGGAATTTACGATTCTCAGACATTTGACAAAGTTTCTAAAAGCTTTCTGCTCAGGCTGATAGAGTCCAAGCTTTTTGATATGCCAATGGCCATTATGTACCTTTTCAATTCAAAAGAGCCTGGTGTCCAACGGTATATAGGTAATATAATTATCTATCCTATTTGAATGAAACTTCAAATTATTTAAATATAACATAAATATTATAATGTATGTGGTTTAATTTAAATTTCAGGTGATAAATTGTTTAGTTTTGATGACAGTTCAGTAGATTTTTTCTTGCCACAACTAATTAGTATGTACATACAAATGGATGACATAGCAGAAGCTATAGATCCGTATTTGGTACATAGGTACGTTCAAATTTATCAATTATAATAGTGATAGGTACCCAGGGCCTCATAAGCCTTTTAAGGGGTATTTCAGGAGGGCATTACCCCACCCTGGCTTATGTTAAGGGATGATTATAAAAAACTAAAATTATGTTTTCTATTATGCAATGGAAAATTATAAATATATAAATACTTTTTGTTATGTTGTCCCCAATTAACAACTGATGAATATTGTTAGGACAAAGTAACATTATTTTTTTAAATGATCTTTTTTGTCTAAATACTAAATTGGATATCAAAAATCCCTATAATTACCTTGTGACTTGTTGCTTGTACTACATAGGAGTATGCTATAGAAATCTAAACTTTATTATTTTTAATATAATAGGTAGGTATCTAAATATCTATTTCTGAAAAAGAGAATTGTCACATTGATTTATTATAGAAATAATCTATATTATATATTATAAAATAGAAGCCCATTTTTTGTAAAAAAAAAATATCTCAAAAAGTAGGTACTTAGCAGATTTTAGTACAGTTTTATAGTTTAAATCTTTTTTTTCAACCCTTGTCCCTCATAGATGTCTAAATAAATAATTAATAGGTTAATGGGTAGCTTATTTAAATTTTTGTCATTGGTTACATAATATATTACTATTATAATTAGTAGAAATGTTTCATAAACATTTTTTTATAAATATTTGGCAAGGGCAACACCGGGCGAAACAGCTAGTAGTATAATATAATATACAATTCAGTCTTCCTTAAAAGCTTGTTATATATAATTTATAATTATATTTAGTCAATCATAGACAGTTATCATGACAGTTAGTTTTTGATTTTGTGTGAATAATAAAATATATAAATACTGAAATTAAAAAAATCAATTATAACCAGTCGGGGGTGCCAAAATGTTGTTGCCACGGGCAAAAAAATCTTAAATATGGCCTTGTAGGTACCACAAATGTACATTAATGTATGTTAATTAATTAACATCAATTTTAGGTGTCGTAAATCTTGTGATTTTTCTATTAAATGTGCATGGTTATTAAATGCCTTCCATGATTTAAATGCTGAATCAAAATCTCGTGGTGGTCAATTAATCAGCACAATTCTCAACGAGCATTACAAACAAGGACCAAGTGAACCAACCTCTTTAGACTCATTCAACCTATTAACAAAAAAGACTCATTGTCGGTCTAGATCTGATAGCTCGATGGTCAATTTAAATGGAATTCAAATAGGTAAGACTTAATTACATAGTTTACTCAATTTACAATCTAAAACTTCTATTTAATAGTTTTAATCTTAAGTTTACTCATAATAATTTTTATCTTTTAATATTTAGTACGAGAACGAAATTTTTTAGGGGATTTAAGTTCTGGTATGGCATTTGATAATAGGTGCAGTTGCACTGAACAAATAGCTGAGTGTCGCTGCGGTGTAAGTTAAACAACAAAAATATATTGAAAATTAAATTGTATATATTTATACTTTACAAATATTTCTACAGGCCCCAAGAATGTGTTCTGAAGTAGAATTTATTAAATGCTTAACAACACTTGGACGTGATTTGGCTAAACAATCAACGAGAGAAGCAAGAACTACTTATCTCTATAGCCAATTAAGTTTAATTAATAAGAATTTACCTGCTAAAGTTTGGATACCATTGTACAACTGTAATCATCATATTTTATCAATTCCTCCACGTGTAGCAGCTGTTTTGAATTCTAAAGACAAGGTAAATTATGACTGTTTAGGTATGTAATGATAAGGTGTTCAAACAATTTCATTTCATTTCAATTATTAAACATATTATTTCTATGTTGGATATTTGCAATTTGCATTATATTTCACTGGTAACTAAACATTTCCCAAAAATGTTGATAGTCATACAAATAAAATTAATTATAATTGTATAATTCTGTTAGTTTTAATTTTTCATAATTTAACATATTAAATAAATAATACAATTATTCATATATGTTTAGGCCCCATTTATTATTTATGTGGAAGTCGCAGAAGTAGAAGATGCTGAACGGTCTCCCTTGACTACCCGGGTATCAAATCTTCGTCAAACACGTAGTGAAGAAAATCTCACTCGATGCGAGTCCCAAGACCTTAAACCAGAAATAAACAGTCAAAACATGTTTATTGTAGCTGGTGACATAAGACGTCGCCTCACCGTTTCCACTGATATTAAAAGTTCATCGCCCACAGATCCCGAAGACCCTTCTGCTGCTGCACTCAAAGAACTTTGGTCAGAAAAAGAAAAACGTGTCAGGGAAAAATCTCCATATGGTGGTCTAGCCAACTGGAAACTGTTACCCGTTATTGTGAAAACAGGTGATGATTTGAGACAAGAACTTCTTGCCTCTCAATTATTACTAACATTACATAGTATATGGATGTCAGAATTAGTACCACTAAAAGTTTTTCCGTATAAAATATTATGTTTGTCAAATGATGCCGGTTTAATAGAACCAGTATTAAATACTATCTCTTTGCACCAGATCAAAAAACAAAATAAAAATTCATTGTCGATGTATTTTGAAGAGGAATTTAAAGAAAATGCTTTGGTAAAAGCAAGACAAAACTTTATAGAAAGCTGTGCTGCATATTCCCTTGTTTGTTATTTGATTCAAGTAAAAGACAGACACAATGGAAACATACTTCTTGATAATCAGGGTAATCTTATACATATTGATTTTGGATTCATACTATCGGCATCCCCTAAAAATTTGGGATTTGAAAGTTCACCCTTTAAATTAACTTCGGAAATGGTTGATGTAATGGGTGGACTTGACTCGGATGGTTTCAAATACTTCAAACTACTAATACTCCGTGGTTTAATTGCTTCACGTAAACACATGGACAGAGTGTTGTCCGTCGTCCAAATCATGCAGTCTGCTAGTATGAAATATTTTTATCAGCTAAAGACTGTGATAATATGTCAAGCAATATTTATTAGTTAAATATTTTGTTTTACAGATTCGCAGTTACCTTGTTTTAGAGCTGGAGCAACGGCTGTAATTGGATCTTTGAAATGCCGTTTCCATTTAAATCTTACAGAATCTCAACTGATATTGCTTGTCGATAACATGGTTGAGTCGTCGTTGCATTCAATCACGACCAAATTGTACGACGGTTTTCAATACTACACTAATGGCATACTGTGATTGTTACACTATGCGTTACTTGGAATACACAAAACAATATGTATAAAGTCTCCTACATAGTATTTACATAATTGGCAAATGCTACTTCCAAGTGCGATTTTTTATTGGATGAAAATGATAAATATTTTGCTCACTAAACCTGGTCAATGAAATACTGTCAATGTTACCTAATACTAATGTTAAAAAATCCTTTATTCTTTATCCTAAGAAAAATTATCAAATATATTGTAAGTAAACAAATCCCTTTGTATATACAAACACACATACACTGTATTTGTACTATATCATTATTTTACAACAAATTGTAATTAATTTGTAAATTATTTTTTTTAAACAATTAAACAAAAATCTATTAATTAAATATCTCTATTATTTTTTATTATACATCAATTATATTATTATTATTATAGTACCTACCATTAATGGAGTATCTACCGTTGATTTCTATGCAGAAATGGCCAAGTTCCTTAATTATTTATCCATATTATTTCAATAAAATAATGACACTGCTATTTGACACGTACTTATTTTTATGAAGGCCCATGTGAAAAATGTATTACTTTATAACTTCTAACCAGGGCTTGAAGTTATAGCACTAAAAAAGTTACTTTTTAGAACTTTATTATGAACTTTATAACTCCAAATTATGCAATGTAAATACCTCTAAATATTACAGAATATTATGTGAATATAGTTATTATCTTAGGCTGTTGTATATGGTTCCAATTCTAACTGTATTCTATTTTATTCTATTGCTCCATGAATACAAAAACAATTTAACTATGTGTGCTTCCATTCTTATATTTCAATAGCATTTTGCAAAATTATGAAAATATAAATACATTTTTAAATATCAATATTTAAAAATGCTTATACCTCACTTAAAAGTTAAAATATTGTAAAAATCCAACTAGAGAACACAAATTACCTTTAAACTTTTTAATAGATCAATTCACCCCACTATTAAAGTTAACCACACAAAATTGGAACTACCTAAGTTTAGTAACAAAGTATACATTTTTGCATGTTATGTGTGTAATGCATAGACCTATAAACTAATAGACAGCGCATTCCACTCCGTCCAGCCGTCAACGCTAGGCGATCATAATATAATAACTTTATAACCACAGAATATATTCACCGAGAGAGAAAGATTAAAGAACATTAAGTAGAGAATCGGGGCCTTCATAAAGAACTATAATATACATTTCACTTTGTTTCCTTTCTTTCTCACCTGACTTCTCTCTCTAATTGCTGTCAATTAGTTTGAATAGCGGACGTTTCGCGCCCATTAAGATAGGGAAATTTGGCCCCCTGAAGTTATATGATGTGATTTCAGTGGCGGATCCAGGAGGTGGAGATTTGCCCTCCAATCACCGTAGGTCCCCTATGTTTTACATTGTGTTTACCCCTTTTTTGTACTTTGTACCCCCATGCCCCCTCCTAAAATTAAGCCCCGGATCTGCCACTGACATACAAACATACACGTTGGTTGATGTACTGTCATAATAGACAATGTGGTTGCAATGTGTTGTTATATAAAAGTTAATAAAGTTACTAAGTAAAATATAAATATGGTTGTTGAATCTTTTTCATCCATTTCAATCTTATGAAGTACTAGCAATAAATAGTACAATGTGTTACTCATTAATATATCAGACAGCGCAAATGTGGGTACAACTTAACTCAAAATGTTAGTACAAATTATTTTCTTGATAAAACGAACTTAAGTACTTAACCATATAAACGATAATCACTAATCAAGAAAACACACAAGTTTTAGATAATAAATAAGAAAACATTTAAGACATTCAATTAATGTTAAAATAATTTATTAACATAAAAAAAAAATATTACAATTACAAATACATATAATTCAATAATCCAACAAATACTGCACTGATAAAAACAAATTGCTTTTATGACATCCAATTATTCCTATAACTAATTAATTGTATTTTGTTTACATAAAAAATAATTTTTTCTCGAGAGATTTATTAAAAGGTCGTTAGTTTCATTAAAAAAAAAAAAACAATAATAAATTATCATGTTATTATCATTTAAAAATGTAAATACTGGAGATTTGATATTTAACCTTTGGTTAAACAAATTAATATAATAGTAAATAACATTAAGACACTATTAACACTATTGTATATGAATGAAATAATCAATAATTATTAAGCAGATGACAAAAGTCAACAAATATTATTGACCTCTGTTTTATTCAGATATAATATATATGTATACTAAAGGGACGCACAAGACAAATTAAGACGGTGAAATATATTTGTAATTTTTATACGTATTCTATATAAAATAAACTATACTGGGGCAATAAAAAGAAAAATCTACAGGTAACTACTATTTTAAGTACAGACATACTGTGTGAAAAAATAACAATTTTGTCAAATGTGTTGTAAACTACCAGCAGGAGTAGCATAATTGGATTCTTCACTTTCTGAATGAAAGCGACGGTGTAACGATAAATTCACACCGTTACTGGCTGTTCCTGAAATATTATAATACTATTTAAAAAACTATTTAAAATTTTAAACTCAAAAGTTTGATGTACATATATATATATGTCTATGAAATACCATTTGGTTGTACTGTTGAACGGACAGTCGGTGACAACTGTTCGGGTGATGTATATGAAAATGGAGATGATGAGGATGAACTAAAACGATCGTTACTCAACGGAGGCCAATCTGGCATTTTTTGAAGCTCATGCTCAATTCCAGCATAAGATGTGGTCCAACTTTTACTCTTATGAGAACTAAACATTTTAAATTATTAGAATTGATAACTGTAAGTACATAACATTTGTTTAAATATTATCTTACCGAGAACTCAAAAATTTGACAAGCATGCGGTCACAAAGTATTTTTTCATGAAATACTGCCAGTGCTAAATTTATTAACGCTAGCAATAAAATTACATAGAAGAAGGAGGAGTTGTCTGGAGGTAATTTGAGTTGGAATTTGTCTCTTAAAATTTCAAATGGTGAGATAAATAAATAAACGGTAAATGCTACTATGACTACTGATATGATGGATAAACACCAGTTTGATTGTAAACCCTGTCTGTATGGTGGTCCCTTGTTGAAAACTAGGGCTAAAATTATATACTGTAATGCCGATACACTAAACACTGCATAATTCTCAAAGCTTTCTATTGATTCATTTTCTTTATATTGAAATGGCACAAACCAATCATTATATCGAATGGCTACGAAGCTAATCAATTGAATTGCAATAGAAATTACTAGTTGTCCAATAAGTGAAGTCAATGGCAAGGCAGAGACGAGTGACGTCTCTGGCCTCTGTTTGACTAAGGGTCCTTCGTAAGCAGGTGTACGACTTATTGAAAATGCAAAGAGTGATATGAGAAATAAATCAATGTACAAATACTGGTAATCTGATAAATTATTGTCGATGGAGTAGAGCATGATAACCGATATAAATTGTACTAGAGAATATCCAGCCATAAATTTGAATATACCAACAGAAGTAACAAGAGCGGCACGACCTTCACGAATTACCCTCACAACACATTCAACAGATGCTTTGCGTGATGTGAATGGACTGGCAACAGATGATTCTGCTTCACTCAGTGATATACCAGTGTGTGCTGCTTTCAAAGCTCCACAGTCATTGGCGCCATCACCACACATAGCTGTAATTTATAATACTGTTGTTAATTAAATTGAAACATCTAAAAAGCGTCAAATAAAATTTAAGAAATCCAAATAAAAACTATTAACAAAATATTTTTATTAAAATTAATCTTAACAATTTTAAATATATATATTGAAAAAAAAAATAGAAAATTTGATATACGTTAAATTGTTTAATAATATAATATATAATTTTCTATAGTTCTATAAGTTATACTCTATTATTATTAGCAAATTGAAATGTTAAATTTTTTAAAAATTTATTTTTATCTTCAAATAAAATGTATTGAAATTTAATAAAATTGAATGAAGCAGATTTTAGTATAATAAATTGATAATCTACAACAGCATAAAATTAAAAAATGTTATTGAAAATAAAAACTCACCCAAAATGTTTTAGTGTTCAAAAAACATTTTCCTACTAAGGTTTAAACAGATTGAGTTAATTTACATTCACTGTACTAAATTTACTCACCAACATAATAACCAATTCCCTGCAACTCTTGAACAAGTTGTTGTTTTTGATCAGGACTCATTCGTGAAAATACGGATGCTCTAGTAATGATTTTTGGTATGAGTTCAGGGCAATATTGTCTAAGCAATGACCATGTTTTTCCGGTCAATGCAAAAGTATACCTCTGAGAACATCTAATAAAAAGAATTAAAAAAATATTATTATTAAATCAGTTATATTTATTAGTTAATATTTTATGATTAAGGTGTAAAACATACTTAATTGGCGTATTAGCAGTAGTACTTGAAGGGCTTAATAATCCAGCTTCTAATAAATCCATATTCAAATTTACACTATTACCAGAATTGGGTGACATAATAGTGCTCAGTTTCTATGATAAATTTTTCAACAAAATAATTAATTATAATTATTAAATATTATATAAACATATAAATTATATTATATGTTTAAGTTAAAAATTAGAACTTACAATCGAATTTGAATTAATTGTCTGGTTAACATTCATATCAGCTGCTGTGAAATACAAATAAGGGGGCACTGTAACGCCGTGCACAGTAATAACATCTTCTGTTTCTAACACTATACCACAATCTCTTGCAACACTGAGGGCCGTTAGCATATTATCTCCAGTGACCATAATAATTCTAATACCCGCAGACCGTAATGTGTCCAAAACACCAGCACTTTCTGGCTTTAATCTGTTTTCTAATATAATCAGTCCCAAAAGTGTAAGGTCACATTCTGCTTGTTCTCTGGTTAATCTTTGTGTCTTAACGTAGCTCAAATTATTCTTTAACGCCCTGTAACCAGCAGCAATCACCCGATATCCTTGTTTGGTGAATCGTTGCAATACTTGATCAAAATCTGGTGGAATCGAACTGGGATTACAGAGGCTTAAAATTTTTTCTGGAGCCCCCTTGGTATAGACATGGGTCAAATTAGAAGACAGATGTTTGGCTATAACACTCATGCACTGCAAACTCGAACTAAATGGAAATTGACGAATGATACCAATTTCTTGTCCAATCTACAAAACAGATTATATTACATTACATTATATTTCACAAGAGACGCATAAATGCCAGAAAAATAGTTATACCTGTTCAATAGTAGTGAATGTATTTTTATTCGGTGGCCGAACAACAACTGGCATAACCAAATCAAATTGGTTGTCTTCACTAGTCTCAGGTTCTTCGAGTAACCATCCAGTTGATTCAAACATCTTCAAGTCTAAAGGATCACCGGACAACTTTCCATCGATAGACGTAATTGAATGACATGTAACCATAGCTGACATAAGCAAATGGTCTGATGACATTGAACTCACATTCCTATAGCAAGGTAGAAATTTTGATGTTGTCACAGGTACTATACCCCACATATCTAATCCATCTTCAGTCAGTGTACCAGTCTGTTAAAAATATTTCAGTTATAAAACACTTAAAATGCAATTAAAAACTTAACCGTTTACTCACTTTATCAAAACAAACACAATTAATTGACCCTGCCACATTTATAGATCTTGGACTAATGCAATATATATGATGATTTTTCAATCTCATTTGTGCATACATTTGTCCCACAGTCATAGCAGCCGGCAATGCAGGAGGAACTACAACTGTGATCAGGTCAAAAGCTTTCTTCAATATTGAATCGAGAGAATGTCCCCGAGACACTTTGATAAACACAGTGTATACAAATCCGACAGCAGCAATACTTGCTAATACTTTGATGAACTTATAACTGTCCCGCTCAAATTCAAAATCAACTGGTGCTGGATACAATATTGAACGTACCAAAGAACCTTTACTAGTGTGGAAGCCTGTACGTACCACAACAGCACACACTCGTCCCTCGCCATAATAACGAGTTTGTATAACAGATGTTCCACAGTATAATGTGTGACGAGCATGTTCTTTTATGTCATAATTTAGGTCTGGATTTCCAGGTATTGTTGTCTTGGTTACAGGAACACTTTCACCTTAAAATACAACATAAAAAGTATTTATTATTCACAATTTTTATCTTTAACAGTTTATAATTTGTTTATCTATTTATTTTGGATCTGAAACTTCTGAAGTCAGTAATGTATATTAAATTTACTAAAACACTTAAGTATAAGTTTTATTTATAGTTTTAAGTACCTATTAAAAAGTATTATAATTTTAATTTATTTTGTATTTTTATTTAATAGTTGAAACATCAATAACTCAAATAAAATTCTACTCCTAAATAATAGTTTAACAAACAAAATATATAATATAATTACTGCAATATTTATTTATTATTTACTATCACTAAAACTGACATTATTGGTAGAAAGTATGGGTATATTATCACATTTTAAAATCATAATTAAAGCTTATAATATAAATGTGCTCATTGTAAATTACTTGAGAGAGTAAAGATCTAATATAATTATTAATTTGTAATAATCTCAGTATTTAAGCACCAGTGTTTAGTTTTAATCTCAAATCTATCCAAACCATTAAATGTTTACTTTTAAAAAGCCTTTAGGCATTAAAATCTATAATATATAACAAATAGTATTTATAATAAAATTAATTTAATTTAATTTGAATTATTAAAATACAATAAAATTTACTTTTGTCATCATCAATTAATCATTTTTTTTTTTATCAAAAATTACATGTTAAATAATGTAAGATATAGCAATGTACACTTGGAATTGAATTGGTACTAAAATTACAAGTTATCTAATATTTTAGTCTGTTATGTTAAGTTTATCCAACAATTTAATTTGAACATAACATTAACTAACCTGTAAGCATACTTTCATTAACAATACAATGTCCTGTGAGAAGGACTGCGTCGCAATGCATAACACAACCATGACTAGGGATAACCAAAACATCCCCTGGAACTAACAATTCTGTAGGAACTGTAATTACGTTATTCTCTCGTAGTACATTAGCAACATCGCTGGAATGCACAGTACTCCTAAGGTTCCTTTGATTCCTCCTTGTTTGTATAACAGCAGTAATAATACTGACTAATGACATAACAAATATAGCTGAGGCATATGATAAATAATCGTCAAGGTACCAAAGTATAAATGAAAATATTTCAAATACATAAAATGGATTAAGGACTTCAGTGTAAATCAATGACCAAATAGTCTGCAATGGAACATCAATGAGGTTTGGCCCGTAAACAGCGCGACGAAGGTATTGATCTCGAGCAGATATTCCCCTTTGTTCATGCAATTCGTGGGTGTTTATACCGCAGTCAATTCCAGTTAACAAATAGAACTCCTTGTTGTCCTCATCCCAAATGAATCTGTACTTCTTGAAGTCGAATCGTCTTATTTCGTCCAGGTCTAAAATAATATTGATAATAATTATTATTAAAACAATAAATAATTAATTAAAAAATTTAATTATTGTATATACCTTTGAAAATTCCACTTGGTGTTCGCACTGGCAGTTTTGCTGAATCGCCAAGTGATTTGAGTTCAAAGTACGCCTGTCTGTCCCAGCCATTCACGCGGCATGCTTCGCTGTTTGAACACAATACGGATAGACACATTGGTAACAGTATAATCGTCTTGCACTAACTGGATAGGCAACAAACAATAGGCCCACTATTATTACGTCAAGCGATAAGGAGAGCCCTATTGGTCCTCGAGGAATCCTCTCCTTGATCGCACTGGAGTATAAAAACTAAATAAACCACGTACCTTGGCAACAGAGAAGAGGAATTGATGATTTCTATTTCAGCTACATGTTTGCTTCTATGATCTTTTTTATATGTTTCCTACAATGAAAATATAAAATATTGTAAAAATGTAGGTGTATCTATGCATTAACAAAAAAACATATGAACATACCACCACTAAAATTTTTTCGGCAGATTGCAATGAACATTTCATATGGGTAGAAAACAACATTAATGTTGGCCACCAGTAAAATATTAAACGAAGAGCGCCACATGTTATGATTGTCACTACCCAAGACATAATTGTGTATCCCATGTGTCGCCGATAGCCGTGTAACTCCTGTAAAATTAATGTATGTACACATTATTAACAAAATAACGTATAGGTATTATATTTTAAAATTTATTTTTTGGATGAACATCTTTATTTGTTTGGACAATGAAAATTCTCAAAATGTTAATGTAATATTTATTGTGAAAGCGTGATTTCTTAAATTTCTTAAAATTTTCTCTAAACATTTAAGATGAACAACTAGAAACCAAAAGTTGAAAAATATAAGCAAGTGCTAATGTGCAAATAGGGATTAGATTATCTTAGATCTACTCAAAGTCGTTTTTTTAGATACAACGATTTATTTTGTCCTCACGACATATTTTTTTTTTCCGCTTTCGTCTTGGTCGTGTGCCCATTGGAATGTGACCTTTCTAGCGTTGTCACATCCATTTTCGATTGTCAGTCTCTTTGATTTTGGTACATAGAATATTATCACTCATAACTGTATACTCGCTACACCGACCTCGATAATTTTGGGGTAAACTTTTTTCGAATGCAGTCAAATTTGAAATAATGGAACATTCTGTTTTAATAATTCACGCATCATATATTAATTTATTTTTATCATTATTAATCACAATATTAAATACCTAGCATTGTATTTGAAATAACTATGATCCATAATTCTTACAACTGACTGTTATCGTAATATAAATCACCATAATACTAAATATGAATTACAAAAACACTATAGCAGTATAGTACTTTTCTCAAATTAATAATAAAGAAAATAATAAAATTAATTATAATATTATATTCAACATTATCCTTATGTCACACGTGTTTGTTAACACAAAACCTAATACGTCAAAAAAACGAATAGAATATTTTTATAATACGAATATTAAATGCCAAGTATTCTGATTTCATTACCGGACAACAAATACAAATAATTGGGTTACACTAATTTTAAATTCATTGACGCATAATAAGACTACGCCAAAAACGCATTTTCACAATGAAAACCCGATTAGAATATTTAGGTTTCTTTCTAAATTATTAATATGAATAATAATAAAACCTTTAATGGAAAAATCAATAGGTTTTATTATTTTGTATTAAACAAGAAAACAAGATACTTCGATAAATTATTAAAAACGTGTTACAAATGTACCGAAAATGCTTGAGGACAAAGGTGGACATTAAGAGGCACTTCGTTGTGTTAATTCAGTCGGTGACACGTCAACAAGTCCCAGCAAAAATATCCGCGGAAAGATATTCGATGACAAGATAGATATTCCGCGTAAATGTTAATTTAACCTCTATCATAAAAATTGTGAATATAAACACAATAATACTTTTTATCGGTAAAATACGATTGAGAACGCATTTTTGGTAACACGATTGAGAACGCTCGAAATTTTATTTTATTTCCAACGTTGCCAAATTTAATCGAATAATTTGAGCGCCATAATTGGTTGGTACCTATTGAAATAATCCAGAAATATATTATGTTGTTATTGAAATTCTAATTGAAACTCGATCAGAAACAATATTTAAAATAGCTACGATAGTTAGAGTCCAGGTACTAAGAATAATTTATATTTTTATGCATTAGGTTTAGTAGATTTGGGGGCTTAGATGATCTGAAAATGTTAGTAATTACTGATGATTTACCAATATAAATAATTTGTAAAAATTATTGAAGTATAACAAATACTACCTACATGTAATATTACATAATATAGTTTATATTTTTGTAAAACCATATTTAAGGATTATTATCATTAGTATGAATATTTTAATAACTCAGAAACTACTTATTAGAATTTTGATTTAGATACTTCAAAATGTTCAAAAGAATCACCCGCAAAATAATTTACAGCAAAAAAGGGAGATTTTCACTTGAAAAATTTAAGTTTTTATCGCCACAGGACTAAACAACTAAAAAAACCTATTTTTTTTTATTTTTGTTAATGTATAGGGCTTTGAAAAAGAATAATTTTGGTGGTCTTAAAATTGTTGTCGGACAATTGGTTCCGTGTTTAAATATAAGTCGCGTTTTACGCGTGACGTCATAAAATCACACCGTCCGACGGGTTGTATCTAATATACACGCGCGGAATTTATTTCTAGCTATTAAAATAATTATAGAGACGAATTAATTAATGGTACAAGTTATTAAAGTACATTTATAAAAAGGTTATACACTTCTTTAGATGGTCATATTATTTTTATTGTGTTGAAATTTGTTTCAGGGTAGTTTATAGGAAAGACAAAAAATAAAAATATATAAAATATCACGGAACCAATTGTCTGACAACAATTTTAAGACCACCAAAATTATTCTTTTTCAAAGCCCTATACATTAAAACAATAAAAAAAAAATTGGTTTTTTTTAGTTGTAGTCCTTTAAGTAGTACAAAATCATCAGGAATTTGAAAATATGGTCTTCAGGAATACTTATAAAATCAGAATTTGAATAAAAGTATTATTAAAGGGATAAATGTGAGCATGTTTAAAAAGTCGTTCTGTGTATTACATATTATTATAGTTGCCCATATATTTATATAAGGTTATAGTTATTAATTGATGACTTTTTTCAAGAATATTTGTTTTATGCATACGGGCATGAATCTTTCAATAGCCAAATAAATGATATAGCAATGTTGCACTTAAATTCGTTCTCAATCGTATTCTTTTTTGGGTATTTTTTGGGTCAGTGGTAAATTCTTGTTAATTTTAAGTGTTCTCAATCGTTTGGCCCCAAAAAAGGTATAATGTTCTCAATCGTTCGATAGCCCTTTTTATACAAATAAAGTGTTAAGTGTTTTAATCGTTATATACCTATTTTGATAATGGTATGTGTGTTACACGAGTTATAACCGTTTTTATAACTCTTTTCACTATATTTAATTTACTTTATAATATCTATGGATTTTTGAACTGTACATTTCTTTTGGAAAATTTAAAAATAATTTGTTATATCTACGAAATAATATGATATAAATTAATTTTTAAATGGAAATTATTTAGATACTATGTTGTAGCTCAGCAACTAATTTAAATAATTACAAATATTATTCAGTTAAAAATATACAAAATAATATTTTTTGTTTTGTTATTATGATTATATTTTCAATTTTGTCATGGACTATTTTGATGTAGGGATATTTTGCCAGGGATAATTTGGTCTTGGGATATTTAAGTATTTTGTCGGGATTATGCTGTATTGATAACGGATTATTTTAACTTAATACCATCTCAGTCTTATAAACGTACCTAAATATAATTAGTATCATATAATAAAAATAGTAAAATAATAAAATGATTATTCATTTTTTTAAGTTAGGATTATCAGTTATCACAATCATTGCAAAATAAATGTCCTTCAATTATATTTTAAAACCTCAGTCTATTGCAACTGAATATCTAAACCTTGAAGGTTTAAATTCTAATTTAATGAAATTGACCACATCCTGTGGCATACTTATTTGCATTATTTGCTAATCTATAGCAGTACTATATTGTAATTTGTAGAAGATACAAAAAAAATAAATAGAAATGCAAAAGATTTACGTTTAGACTTATGATAAACACATTGTCTACGAGTATGATTCAATTATGTTATCCTCTCAAAAGAAAGAATTCAAGTTAAGTTAAAAATAATCATTCAAGTAAAGAAAATATTTCGGATATAATATTGCACACACAAGCATTTACATATATATCTTAGATTATAACATAATATACTGTATTATACAAATCACCAATACCCAGTTTCAATAAATTAACCATAATTTATTATGCATGCTAAATCAATATTTAATATTGATTTTAGACGTTTTTTAATCGATAATGGCTCACGTTATAAGCTTATAACTAAGGTATACCTACCTAGTTAGAGAGAGTTTGAACTTCAACATAATGTTTATCTTTGTCTCTTTAACAGTTTAATAACAATTAAAGTGGTAATAATATATATAGACTAGCTGATCCCGTGTACTTCGTTACCCGTTAAATGTACAAAATCAATATGACTCAAACTTTGTTCAATTTGTTATCTAATATTCAGTGTATGGTGTTCAAAATTTATCTTAACTTTTCCGTTGCCCGGAATAAAAATTCTGATTCGCAGCAGTACCTATATGATCAGGTAGGCAATCTACCTGCGGTAGATCGCGGACCCCGTGATGTTTGTACGTAACTTAATAATTTAACTCTTAATATCAAAGTTATACCAAGTATGTTACTGAACTCCTCCTAAATGGTTGGACTAATTGTGAATGCCGAGTATGTCGACCAATATTTCCTCCTCGTTCGCGAATACGTGCATCGTTATATAATATGTAGCATATACGTAACTTATATAAGAGTATAATACGCTCAATATTTACGAAATTGCGATACATAACACAGAGTACAAAAAAATTAAATGCATTGAATGAATACACTTATTTCACGGAAACCAATAATAGTTTATAATAGTTTTAAAACCCATGGCAACCATTTATAAACAAAAATTTCCACCGTAAATCTCTAAATCCCCGTAAGAGCACATCCCCTGGCTGGACCTAGGGTGATGATTTGTAGCCTATGTGTTATTCTGATGTACAAGCTATATTATTGTAAAGTTTCATTAAAATCCATTCAGTAGTTTTTACGTGAAAGAGTAACAAAGTCACAGACTTTCGCATTTATAATATTAATAGGATATATGGGTAGTACAATAATACTACACAGTATGTTCAACCATATAGGTAGGTAACAAAAAAAATTTCTAAAACATGAGCGTGCATCATTTAATTTGGGTTTTTTAATTTTTTACTGCATAAAGGACTTAATATACAATTAATTTGAAAAATTTAAATAAAAAAATTTAAATTTAAATTTGAATTTTTTTTTTTAAACAACTTTGTCATAAACATCTTAAAAATTGATTTATCCGAAGTGAGTTAAGGTTTCGGTTTATAAACATGTTGTATTTGATTCAATGGTATTTTTTAACAGTCAATCTATACAATTCAACGATTGTACAAAGTTATATGTGTGGTTTAGTATGATTTTTAAAAATGAAGGTGTGGTATCGTAATAGTATGAAATCACGAGGAACTTGAGCTAGACTATCGTAGTTAGACTATCAAAAAATACGATAAATACATCATGCGCATAAATCGAAACTTTAACTCACTCTCAAAAAGTAGATTTTTAATTTAGAAAAAAACTTTATAATTCAGTTAAAAAATTATTTTAATTAAAATTCGAACTCAAAAAAGAGTAGAGGTGCAATTCAAAAAAAATTTATTTCGCAAATTCAATTAAGTGCAATGTTACTATTAAGCTGTATGCATTAAAAAAAAAACCGTAATTTCATGGTCATGTGTTCAAAATATTTTGTGTTACCTAATACCTACCTTTGTCGTCGAAAACACTGTATAGCATAATCAATAATTTAATAATATTTCTAAAGTAGGTACTTATTAATTATATTACTTTATACCTGTTGCTACTGCTGCTTGCTACTATTTTACTGTTTTCCCACACGAGTGACAGAATCCCCAATCAAGTACAGACTGTACAATAGGTAGTTAAATAATAAATAGTATACTTATTTACAATTTTTCACAAAGTAATATACTCATGCCACGTTAACCGAAAATATTTCTTGTTCCAAGTGGCAAGTACATCAATAATGGAATTAGCGAATAATTTACAAATCAAGTGTTCGCATGCATATCCGCGTATATTCCGTTGATTTTGAACCTATTAACTAAGAGGACGCTACACCCGCATGCGCTATCTTGTCTCCGTCTTACAAACGCGTAAACACGGCCAATTGTACGTTATGAATAATCTTTAACTCTGTTATAATTAATATTGGAGCGAATTGACCTATAATAAAATTTAGAAGTAAGAATATTATCTAGTTAACCTCATAGGTTTTTTAAATATTTTATTCTTAAAGAAAATTATGCTTATGAGTATTTTGAAATTTTACATTGTTGTGCATTTTAAAATAAGTACTCATAACTTGCTTTATAATTAAAATCTAAGAAAACCTATGAGCAGTGGCGTATATAGGGGGTTTGCCTAGTGGACTGCAGGCCCCCCAACCCCCCTAATTACGGTTTTTTTAAATAGAACAACAATATATTTTATTAAGTACTATTATAAGTTATAATATTTTATAGAATGTTGAAAAATAACAAATACGAATATACCTATTTATAGAAACTGTTAAATATATAGACAGTAGTCTCTAAGTAATAGATTACTTTCTAGTTTCTATCTACTATAGCCCACCCCAAAAATTATTTCTATATAAGCCACTGCCTATGAGGTTCACTCGATAATAAAAAAACTATTTATCCTTAAACTACGATAAATGTAAAATTATAACTTTTTCACGTAGTAAAAGTCATGTTTTTCATAATTATCTTATTGATAACCATCCACTTGAAAGATGTTTTTCTATTACAGATTTAGGTATTTGTTTTGAATTTGATCTGTCTTTCAAAATAAATCATAAAATAACCATAAATAAAGCGTATAAAATGTTGGATTTTATTACTAGGAATACTAAAGACTTTAGAAATCCTATTTGTTTAAAAAAATTGTATACTTCTTTAGTTAGATCAAACTTGGAATTTGGCTCTTTAATTTGGTCTAATAACTATTCAAATTACTCAAATGAGCTTAATAATAATCAGTATAAATTTCTGAAAATAGTTGCCTTTATTACTCGTAGTACGATTTCCAGAGACTCGTTTCTGCTGGTTCAAGACTCTTTGGGTATTGACTCTCTTAGCATTAGGCGCGATCTAATAGATATAATGTTTGTCTATATTTTAAATAATAATGTAAACTGCCCAGCTATTTTAAACTTAATTGGATTTAGAATCCCTAGTAGGTATACGCGAAATTCTAATTTGTTCCATGTACCTTATTTTAATAAGAATAGTGGAAAAAATTCTATTTTCTCGAGAGCTGTTTTTAATGCCAATAGAATCTCCACAGTCTTGGATTTTTTCGTCTTGTCTCGTCCAGTATTTAAAGCTAAAACATTATTATTTTAAAACATAATGCCTAATTATTTACTACTTAGTTTTGTTTTTTATATATCTAATGTTATCTTTATTTCCTGTTATTTTTATAAATTTTAATCTTCATCAATGTCTAATAGTTTTCATATTGTGCCAATTCTTATGTATTGTTTTTTTTCTTTGTTAAAGGGCTTTCGCCCGTTGATTTTTATAAATAACTAAATAAATAATATTCTTACTTTTTAATTTGACAATAGGTAAATTCGTTCTTATATTAAACATGTGTACCAGAGTTAAATAGATTATTCAGAACGTACAATTTGCTATGTAAAGGTACGTTTACCCTGAAACGTCTGGACACGCGTTAAGCGTCACTACCGGACATAGGTCGGCGTCTGGACGCGACGTGACAACGCCTTAATATTGTCCACTGTTTGAAGCTGCACACCATACCTTTATGTGTTAGTAAGACAGAGAAAAAGCATGCGGGTGTAGATCCCTATTAACGAATGTCATATTTGTCAAGTATATTACCCGCTCCGTTGACTAGTGACAAGTTTACCAACAATCCTCAAAAACGCACAAGTGACAAATAAATGTACAACTCTAAAAGCCGACTTTGGACCGTAGAAACGGCATGGCAAGTATCCACAAGTAATCGACGCATAAACGCCAATCGTGTTATCTAAGCTACGATATGGAACAAATACTAATGATACAAGTAACAAGTAGTACAGTGTAACTTGGCAAAGCAAATAAAATAAGCAAATTATGAATAGATAACGAGTATACCACACCATGGGACATGGTTAACAAAGTGTGTAATTTTGTTTTATCCTAGAAAACTTTTAACTGTACTTAACAGTGTTAACAGTAACCGATTACAAATAAATCCATAAATAGGGATGGAGACGACTGATGACTGATGACTAGGGCCAGGAACTTGATGCATTTGCATTTTTTTTTCTAATGCTTACATACGAGGCTCGTCTTTACAGAAATTTGATTCATGGAATTTCAAATTTAATGGTACAATTTTTACTTTTTAGGGAATTTATTGCTTTACGGTCATTTTTTAGTATTTTTTGTGTATTTTTGTACTTTTTTAGATTCTGAGTGAAACGATGAATGTATTGATTTTACAATGATGTGCTTTTTTTTTCTTTTTTTACTTTTGTGTCCGTCATCACTGTTTGAAGCAGTAAAACTGCTTTGATTTTATTCAACAGTATCTAGTTTGATGGGAAAGTGAATCTAGTTGGTGCATTTGGGAGGTCAAATTTTAAAATTCCCAATAGTTTTCACAAGCGCCGGAAAAAACTACATAAAAATTAAGGATAAACAAAAATGTTTAGGCAAAATCGATTTTGGTTTTTGGTGTAACTCTAAAACAAATGAATGTATATTTTTTTGTTTTTTTCCTAAAAATATCAATAAAATTTTATTTGTTGGTTAAAAAAAGCTTGAAAATTGAATAGAAGGCTCCTATAGTGTATTGTTTCAAAGGCAGATGAAAAATATTAAAAATCCTTGGTCACAGTTTTTTTTTTATAAGGATTTAAAGATAAAATATTGACAAAATACCTAAAAATGACGAATATTTGAAAATTATTTTGATTTAAGGATTCATAAAAATTGTTCTCTTTAAATCTAAAATTTTAAAATTTAATACAAGATTACTTAAAAGATTATCTACCTGTATCAAAAAAAAAAAAATGTGTATAAGAAAGTCAAATTAAATTTTTATGAGCGTTTGAAATTCAAACTTTTACAACATTGGATATTCACTCGATTTCTCATGTAGCGATTTCCTTATTTTATTATAATTCAAAAACGAATAACTGTAGATACATGAAAATTTCACTGGATGTTTATATTAGCATTTCCTATAAACCATATAATTTTGAAAATATTTTGACTCTTTTTGAGCTGTTAAAGGACATTTTCAGTTTTCAATTTTTTTTTCTATAAATATCAATATAGCAGTTGAAAATATTTAAAATACATAGGCACAATTTTTTTTTATAAGCATTTAAAGATCGCATTTTGACAAAATTTAATAATTATTTTGTAGTTTATAATTTATAAAATGTTCAACTTATATATCGGAGGATTGAAAATTTAAAACAAGATTCCACGTAAGTAGTCAATTTTGTTACCAAAAAATCTAAAAAATACATAAGCACATTTTTTTTATAGTCATTTTAAGTTCAAATTTGGACGAAATTACATAATAAATAACCTAGTATAACTATTTTAGTTATTTTGTTGTGATTGTATATTATCATTCGTGGGTACTTGAAACATTTAAAGTACACTATTTTATATCTATGATAGTATCAGGGTTAGTTGAGGTATAACGCGTTATAAGTACCTAATGGATATTGTAATATGATTAATTTGGAATTTATTATAGGTACCTATTTTATGTAAATTTTTTTTAATACCATAGATAAGTATATAATATTATGTCTTAAACCTAGACTGACATACCGTCTCCGCTCAGAATCGTTTTTCTTATACAATGATATTATATCATTGAATTCAAATTGAATTATACAGTGACCCACTTGTAACCTACTGTACAGCAGAGCACCTTTTTTACATTTATTCGCATTTTTCTTGTTGAAATTACATGTTCAGTTCAGATCGAATTATTTCAAACTTCAAAAAAATATTTTTGAAGGCTCCTTCGAGAGAAAACGTTTTTAAAGAGCTAGAACCTATAATAAATATGATTTATGACCCATGAATAACAACATTGTAAAAAAAGGAAAAAACCTAAATTTTTAAAAATGTCAACTTATTATAAAGTAATTTCTGGTATTTCTGTGTGCATTTTTTAGGTCATCAAGTTCCGGGCCCTACTGATGACCCACTAACCCCAAAATTGTTTGTTTGAGTATTAGCTGATCTATCACCGCCGCAGTTATCGGATCTTTTTTATATTTTTTTTGTTTACTAGTATATTATGTATAAAAAAAACGAAGACTAAAGTAAATTTTACATATTAAAAAGTTAAAATGAAAGTGTTTAATTTTAGTATAATGAATTTTTTCATAATAAGGTGTCATAAATACCTATCTAAAGAAGCGAACAATTTATTCAACATATATGTAATACTATTAGTAATTTAACTGTCCCTTTCAGACAAGAAGATTTGTATTATTCCGTTGACTAAATTCTTTAAACTAAAGTATAGCAACTTTAAATTGTATTCTTCAAACTTTTAGTTTTCGATAAAATACCTTAAAATCAAATTTTTAATCAAAAATAATTTATGTAAAAAAGAAAACAGAAAACCTACTTAAATATTCTCAATTAAAAAACAAATTGATAATGTTATTTATTGAATTCCCAACTTATGCAATAATATATATTAATTCATGGTCTGTGTTATCATAGTACCGTAGAAACATAGCTATTGGTTGAAGAAATTATGAAACGAAAAACATTACACGTTTTTAATTGAAAACGAATTAAAAAACTAAAATTGTTGTTATGTACTCAATTATGTTCAATTAGTAAGAATGGAATTTTATTATTAATAATATGGTTAATTCATAGTAAAATACTTACCAATTGTTCTTCAGTACCAATAATGTCAACATAATCAACAGATGGGTCTTCATCGTCTTTAAAATTAGAATCTTCTTTAATTGGCCCTATAAAAATTAAAACACAATTTAAGTATACATAAATATATAATACATAAATAATTGACATTATATTTAAATAATAATTAATTAATTATACATTAACATTCCAGATCGAATGTCAACATTATATTATACAGTTCTCAGACATACCGTTATTGTTGGACATTATTTTATAAGCCCGAGAATAGTAACAATTTAACCAGCGTAGTATGTAATTTAAAGAGTAGCAATCATTATCTTATTCCCGCTAAACCTTATCGAGACAGTAGTTCACCCCCACTTCAAAAGAGCTACTTATTAAGAAGTTTCGCAGTTGTTGTATAAATAAAACTACTACCTATGTGATATGAATACATAATGAAGTACCTACTACCTAGTAATTAAAAACTCGTTAAATACATTATGTAAGAATAAGTTTAATACGATAGTAACTCCTATCGCTCTTCACATTAATTCTTGTTTTTGCTAAATTAATTTTTACCATTTCTATTTTGAAAACGCGCAGAGGATACGCCACCTCGCGCGCCACACTGGCATGTGTTGTCTCAGTCTGGCAAACGTACTACATATCAAATTTGCATTCAGTAGAACCAATTTTGTGTAGTTAGCTTTAATATTAGAATGAATTAACCTATGATGAAATTTAAAAGTAAGAAAATTATCTGTGTTAAAATTATCTCTCAATGATTTTTTTACGATAGTATAATTTTTAAGCAAATTATGAGCATTTTTATATATTAATGTCTTACATGCCCATACCTAACTTGGTCATCTTAAGTCCCAGCCACACGAAAGTCCTATGCGTGCTCATAAGTTTTCTCTATCTGTCTCCAGCGTAATGTATAGCCACAAAGGTATTTCGTACTATTTTGATTTAAGACTGATTTACGGCATAGATATCTATTACAAGTGGGTATATTCAGAGGTATATTCTGTGCATTGGCCGGATTAGTTCTTTAATATTTTAATTTGCTATCAAGATAAGCATGTTTTAATTTAACTTAATTTCTCTTATTTTTAACCATTAATAACTTCTTAAAAATAGTGGAATTATGAGTACCTTTGTTGCTGTATTACATACAATATAATATATAGACATTTTGGTGTAGCGGCTCCTTAGTACAATGTTAATATTAGGTACCATATTCTTTACTATAAATAAAGTACCTATCTCAAATATTTTGACTAAAAAATGATTCTTTTTTAAAATACCTATTACAAACAATACCATTTTGTAATTATTTTATAACATTATTTTTGGATTTGATTCATATTGGTTTATACTTTAAAGTTCAAACTTATTTAATGCCTTTAAACTAAGCTTGACCAGTATTTGTAAGAGACATTTATTTAGGTAATTTTATAATAATAACTATATTTTCATCATATTCAGTTACGGAAATGTTTTAATTTTAATAAATTAAGGATTTATGATTGCATGATAAGTAGTTTACTAATAAAAAAAAAATTATTCAACATTGAATCTTAAAAACAAAACTTAATATTAATATTCTTAAGAAAATAATATTTATTGCTCTTAATAATTAAGATCAATCGAAAATATCAATTATTATGATAAAATCTATGTCATTGAGTAATTTTAAACTAATCTACTCTTGTTCTTAGTTCTTACTAATCTAAAATAGCATACTCAATCAATGGCCTATGCAGTCGTGGTAGGGTTCTAGGTTTCTAACACCACCCCCTCCCTCTTCCCCTGAAATGTCTTCCTTCTTCAAACAAATCTTCTATATCATCATGATCAATGCACACAGCATATTAGTAAAGTTGGTCATTTTTAAAAGATATAAAATAAATTGTAAAATGACAATAGGTATCTAATAGGTATAGAACATTTTAGAGCGTGTTGATTTTACAATTAAACCTGTTTCATGGTTGAATTTTGACAAATGGTAATAAATGGTATTAGTAAATGCCTAATAAAATACCCAAGTACAAAAATTACTGGGAAAAATTAATATACGTATTAAGTAGATTTTTGAAGATATAACTAGGACACTATATAGAGATATAAATTACCTAACCTAACCAAATAAGACAATAAGGAAAAAACCCCGGAAAAACCTAAAGAAGATTTAAATACCTAGTACCTACCTACACTGGACTATAAAATACAAACAAAAATAACGTCTACCAACCTAATAGAATACATTGGAATAACAAGTAACAACAACCACTTTTGAAAATAAGAAAATTGAAATACATTTATAATGAATATTATAAAATCCCATTAACTATTAGGTGGGTACTCATATTTTGACTCGTATTTTTGATGATACCTAATTGGAATTCATACTATTACAATAATTGAGATTAAAATATATTTAAAAGAAGCATGCTTATGAATCATCCTTACCACTAAGCACTTCAATAATATATTACTAAATTATAAAACAACAACATTTAAATTAAGCATTGAGCCTATAGTTAGATTAATGATAAGTACCTACATTAAATAGTACATTGCTGAGTGTTCCAAGTATTAAAAAACAACTTTTTAAGTAATAAATTTAATAGAAATAATAGAGCTGAAATGCTTTATAAATAATAAGAATCAACATGTACAAATTTGAATTGAAACATTTAGAGATGGATGGAAAGAAATAATATTTTATCTTGTGTTTTTTCATTAGGCTTTTATCAATAGATACTTGCTTATTGAAATGTATGACAATAATATAGCATAGAAGCTAGAGTTTAAAAGTACCTCTTCATTGAGTAAGTTACTGTAATGTAAGTGTTAAATAGGGATTCAATGATAAATCATTGCTTAGGTACTAAATATTTTATTTATTTTATCATACCTATATTTACTTGTATATTTACCTATATTCATACAGATAATTTAATTTTGGATTAATTTTTAATATTCTTACTAACATATAAAGATCGTCACACACTGCAGGGGTAGCGGTAAAATTATTTTGTCGTGGCGGTAAATTGTGACCGGCTTCATTTTGTCTTTACCGCCCTTACCTAACCTATACATGGCAAATTTAACAATTAGAAGAACCCATTTTGTTTTTTTCTTAATGACAGTGAATCGACTTATTATTAAGACAAATTTAAAGGTAAAAAATATTATCAAGTCACATTGTAAGTTTTTTTTTTAAACACGTTATGAGCGTTTTAAAAGTTTCATAACTAGCTTCAAAATTAAAAAATTAAAAAAATAAAACCCACAAAGTGCCATAGATAATATTCTTAAATTTAAATTTGATAATAAGTTAGTTCACTGTTAGGTATATTATAATATACGAGTACATACGCAACAGAGTAAAACGGATTCTTCTGAACGTTAAATTTGGTATGTTATGTGTTAGTAAAACAAAGTCAGACCACATATGCATTGTATAAGTAACATTCTTTAAGTATTAAAATTAAAATGTTACAGGAAATGTTATGAACATCAACAATTGTATAAAACAAGCCTGGAATCAGCTGAAAAACATCCCAAATATATTATATCCAGAAAATGCATAGGTACCTACCAACCTATATAAATGTTTAGTGAAGCATTCATAGGACCAACGAGGTTAATTATTTTTAAATTACCTGCCTACACTTACAACAAGAAAACAATAATTGATATTGCCGCAAATTGGCGTTGGCTATATACCTATTCCAATTTTTCCATAGTTTTGTGTTTCCCAATTATTTTGAAAATGACTGAGAACTTTTGACACATATCCCCTTAACCTAAAAACGAGATCCGGGCTAAATACAATTTTCTACCAATCAGTAACTACCTTCAATATTGAAGCAAATTTTTCTGATAGGTATACCTTAAGTGTTTTTACAAACATCATTGTAACACTAAAACATTCATCGCTTTGAATAGGACCTAATACTTTTTAAAAAACCCAAAGGAAAACCTAAGTTTTATGACGAGGTTTAGGATATTTGTCCGTAAATATAATTTATAACAGGATTTATAATTAGTATATGTTTAGGTATAATAGATATTATTAGAGGTAAGTATCTAATGACCGTATGCATAGTCAATTTGTGTGTCACATAAGACATAGTTTATGACGAGGTTTAACAATGTCTTATGTGACACATAAATTGACTATGCATAATATGGGCATAAGTATGATTAAACCAGATTAAACAATCTAGTATTAAAAATAATAAAGAATCATAAATCCCCATCCGCATTTGCAAGTATTTGCTTATTGGATGTGCTTTATTTGCGTTTATTTGATATGGTATTTCTATAGGTACTAAATATATTTAAATATTTTGT
>WHPZ01588672.1:0-10252 GCA_016617965.1 Macrosiphum rosae
GGGACACTCTGTATAATACAATCAATGAAATATTATTATTTTCAGCATTTCGTTTGAACTTTTTCTCTAGTTTCCGGGCAAATGAATACTCGTAATAAATAATAATGTATCGTCAAATGGTGGATGAAACATACATTTAAACACAATATTACCACAATAAAGCAATTAATACGATTTTTAAAATATCAGAAAACATAAAAAGTGCTTAGTAAAAATACGATTCATAACAGTTTACAATATAAATTTAGACTAAAAATACAAAAAGCAGGTAACCGATCTGCTATACAGTAAGGTGTCAAGCATTCATTGTCATTGAATAGTTGACTGTGTATATTTTCACTATAAAAAGAAATTCGTCTATATTCGACGCTCACAAAAAAGATTTTGAATTCATGGCGAATTTTTTTTTTAATTTCATGTTTTGACAACTTATAAGGGACCTTTTACTACATTTTTAAGTTTTTTAACAGAACGTCCATTTTTATTGAAATGTATTGAAAATATCTAAAAAAAATAAATCAAATAATTGTCTATGCAAAGGCGATCTAACTTTTTGATAACCAGAATATTACTAAACAATTATTTTAATAAATATATTATATTTTTAACAAATGTTCGTATTTTTATTTATTTTTCCCGATTATTTTAAAAGTCATTGTAAAATTAATACATTAATTGCTACCCTCAGACTATAAAATAATTAATGTTTGTGTTGCTGAATATACCTACGTCATTTGTGTTATTAAAAAGAATTCTATATAATTATAATTTAATAATATAAAATAATGAAATATATTTGGTTGTTTAATTTTTATTTTGTGAAGTTAGATTTCTTGTATATAATAATATAATACATATATATTTTTAACCTATACAACATATTTTTTTTTCTGTTCGGGTGTTCAGCTTATCCGTGACCGTTGTATGTTCCAAAATCTCTCTCCCGATAATGCTCGCACAAGCAACGACAAACACTATAATTTGAAGGTATGTAAAAATAATTATTATGTAACTAACATCAAATCAACTCAAAACCATGAGTATCACAGTAAAATCACCCCTTAGGAAAGAGGCACCTATAACACTTTCAAACACAAACTCAAGAAATCAAACACTATCAACAATTAAAAAAACAACAACATTAAAGATCAATTCACCCCAAAAAACAAATAGTATTGACCAAAATATTAAACCCAATCCAACGCTGAACAACAATAAAAAATCTCCTCACTAACCAACCCAAAAATAGACCAAAATGAAACAAATACATTCGCGAAAATTACATCTAAAAATGCGTATCCAAAAAAAGAACAAGCCTTAATCATTGAGATCACCGACAATATACAGCAACAAGATTATGTTTTTGCTATAGCAGAAATAACGAAACCAGAAAATATTATTTTTATCTCCAGTATATCTAAAGACCGTTTTGGCATATTCCTGTCCAGTGTCGAACTGGTCGAAAAAGTACTTAACCAACCAAAACAAATCGAAATCAACAACATTCCAATCAAAGTAAGAAAATATTTCAATCCCGACAAAATAATAATAATATATAATGTGTGCCCAACAATCCCTCATGACGTAATCGAAAATTAACTCACAAATATTGGTGCAATACCAATCAGTCAAATCGCATACCTCAGAGCAGGCATCTCGAAAGAAGAATTCACCCACATACTAAGTTTTCGACTTCAAATATATATAAAGGCCGAAGACGTCAACAAAATACCAAGTTCAATACTTATAAAACACAAAAATATCAATCATAGACTTTTCTTCACAGACGACTCCTTAACATGCTACAGATTCAAAAAAACTGGACATACCTCATCAAACTGTATAGAAAACATAGCCAAATTTAAACTTTTAAAAAAAACCAAATTGAGACAATGGAAGCAAATAAAACAAAATACATCAAAAAATCCTAACCAAGAAGAAAATCCCGAATTAAATTACACACAAGAAACACATCCGATAAACCTAACTAACAATAGAGAAACAGTATAGACAGACATATCAATTAGTGAAGACCCCTCCGAATCTACATACAATTCAACAGAAATCAACGAAGAAGATAACGAACGAGCAACCGAAATATCACAAACACATGGCGACCGAGTAATTAAAAAATCTAAAATAAACCCAAGATCGAACTCCCGGGACAACGAAAACATAGATAGCACACTATAGTGCGTTTCACAACAACTGCGACTCGACGCTAGCGCGCCTCGTGGTGTTTTTTCATCAGGGTTTCTAAAGCTAGCGCGTAATAATCCGCGCCAAAAAAAAAACGCACGCTATTTATTTCCTATCCTAGATTGAGAACCCCTGGTTTGAGATAAAACCGGCACGAGTCGCGCTAGCGTCGAGTCGCAGTTGTTGTGAAACGCACTTTAGAAGTCCCAAAACCAGTTTTCGACGAAAACAACCAACTACCAATATCCTACGACACTTTCAAAGCAATAATCGAAATGCACAAGGAAAAGCAGCCATAAAACAATTATGTGTTCAATACAACGTTGAACCATCTCAACCAAGTATTCTTTTAAATATTTCAGAACTATGTCGCGAATACATAAAAAACTCGTCACGTTCCATCAAAACTAGGCTTAAAAAATTATCAAACTCATACTTTATACCACTTTAATTGATGTAAAACTATTATAAAAAAAAACCAACAATATTGTAATGTACATAAATAACCAAATTGTTTTTATAACTATATATTGTATTTAATAATTAAATTTTCTTTTTTTGTTCTTCTATTTTATCACAAATGTAATACCTTTGTTGTCGAAGCAGAAATGTATAATTTCATGATCAATAAAAAGAAAAAAACAACATATTTTTAATACATACTCTTAGAATGTGAAAAAATAAATTTTACCGTGTAAGATGTAACCGTATAACGGTCGTTAAAATTATAATAATAATATGTTTCTGAATTTTTAACTTTACCGCTAACGCAAATAAACTCATATTTTATAAAAAGACTCAAAATCAATAATTCAAATGTGCAGTAAAAACTACAATAATATGTATGAGTGCGCGAACGAAATAACTTTAAGGTTCTTGCATTTTTATATTGTTAAAATTATTATTAATTGTATAAATATAAAATGTGTCATGTACACAAGTACTAAGAATATGTGTTGAACAAGTATAAATGCAGAATATTTCGAATGTGGGATTTCAATGAAATTTATTTGAATAAGAATACTGAAAAATCACGCATTATTATAGAAACCATTGATTTTTGTGAAAATAAACTGTCGTCATGCTTGTAAAACACAACAAAATACAATGGCACATGAATTCGTTTAGAGAATATTTTGCAGTGATCGCCGCCACAAAGGGATCGTAATACACAAAGGCGAGCACAATAGGTACAGCAGCATGTGACACAGGCATGCGTTATGTACCCATCATATCATTATGATTATAATTCGCGTACACGCACTAGAGATGGTGTTTAAAGTATTATTATTATTATCATCATCAATATTATAATAATATGGCGTAGTAGGCATAAATGGACACAGAACGTATTGTAAACAGAATAATATGCAAGTACCCATTTTTCTAACTTAGAGAAGGGAACTAGGTCATGGCGTCATGATCATAATATTATAATCAATACATTTTTTCTTATATAATATTATTTATTGGACACTTTGTGTTTAGTCAAGGACAATTAAAATGACATAATAGACATGTCAATAATCTGTTCCGGTCGATTTATGTTATAAAGTATTTTTACAGAATCAAAATTAAAATAATATTTTACCTATGTATATTGCATAGGTAGTCTATACGAGACATTTAAAACGCTATCCAGTATTACTTCTGTTTTATCAAATAGCTAAATGAGTAAATGAGTTAGTATGTTTAGTTTACATATAGGTATATAATGTTACCGTAAATGCCCGATCACTAGGTAAACCTAGGTTTTACTGTTTGTACTCAGTAAATGCTGAAATTCTAAATATTATTCGGGCTTTTACTAAACACGTTGTGTACATCCTAGGATATACAAATTGACTTAGTAAAAGCTGATCAATATACGACACATAACATTTAAGCTGCCAGACCTAACCCAGATAATGGTTTTAAATACATTATGGTGTATCAAGATCACCTGACAAAATTTGTGATTATACGGCCTCTACGGTGTAAACATGCAGAAGATATTGCATATCAACTTCTAGATATATTCACTCTCTTTGGAGCTCCTAGTATACTACATTCTGATAATGGGCGAGAATTTGTAAATAAAATTGTTACCAGTGTATGTGAAATGATTTTTATTTTGTATAAAGAATTTAAATAACTGTCAGTAGTTTGCTTTAATAATATATAATTATAATTTTTAAGCAGCTTAAATGTTATGTGTCGTGTATTAATCAGCTTTTACTAAGTCATTTTGTATATCCTAGGATGTACACAACGTGTTTAGTAAAAGCCCGAATAAAATTTAGAATTTCAGCATTTACTGAGTACAAACAGTAAAACCTAGGTTTACCTAGTGATCGGGCATTTACGGTAACATATATACTATATAGGTAAGTATTAACTGTATACTGTATGCATAAAGATAATATAATAATATAGTTACCTACGAATGTAGCTGACAAAGATTATAACATTGGCATTATAGTTACTTGTGGGTTATGTTTGTTATAAAACCATAAATTATTGTTGCATACAAATCCAAATTTACAGCAACCGAGGACATCGGGGAGATCACAATGAACAGAGATTTGAAATTTTAGAGCAATAACACAATCGCTGCGCCATTATAAAAGGTAATAGGACTGAGTATAATATTACGGTGGGTACTATGGTCGCAGTAGTCGCTGACTCGTCACCTTGCGTATATTCCTAGTGACTTGGAGGGAAATTGAAAATATAATGACGTCCGGCGGTGGCAATTTCCAATTACGCGCGAAGCCAAATTGTGTCGTTACCGCGGTTACTGCTGGTCATATATACAAATTCTTTGGACTGTACGTTACGGATTCTTCGGGCGAACGGCCGTGGATTGTCGGTAGGTTCTGTATGTAGCACACTTATTGGGAAAATGATTACACTGTTATACTATATGTGCGCTAGTGCAGGCGAGTGTGTGTGCACCGAAACAAATCGTAATATTTATTTGCGAACCAAATGAATTGTTTCGATCCCACGGGACTGCTGTAGACTGATTTATTTCCGAGCAGTGGGAAACGGATAAAGAGGACGAACAGCGAAACAAAACGGACAGAAAAGAAAAATAACCATCGAACTCTGTTCTCTATAAATGTAACTCGAGATTTAATAATATATGGACATGTAGATAAAATAATAGAGAAAGTGTATTTATTTTTTATTTTTTTTGTTTTATAAATACGTTACGTCGGTCAATCTAATCGAAAGTTTTCCACGTATAGATTGGCGTGTTGCGTACATGTTTTAGGCGAAAATTGGATGGCAAATTTTAAACTCTCTTTGCAGTAAGCAAAACTCGAAAAAAAGTTTGTTTCAATGATGTGGTAACTTCCGTAATCAGTTATGTGGAATTCGGATGAAATACCATAATAAATACGACCAACTAGATACTACAATTTGATTATTCGAGTGTCCGGTTTCCAACAACCAAAACCTTGCTTATTGTGTTGTTCATGTATAATGTTATATATAATATTTATTTAGTTGGATGATAATAATTACTAACGTTTATTTCCTTAAATTAAATCCATCATTTATAACTATGTAGGAACTCTAATACTCTATCAAATATGCATACCTGATCAAAATAATCGAGCACCTATATAATAATATATTAATATGTGTGCTACTGTTTATATTTATGAACTATGGACTTTGCATTATGATGAGCCCATTAAATATATTTTTTAAATGTTATTCTTAATGAATGTACCTATATACTCATCATTGGTTATATTGAATTTAAAATAATGATACTATTTGAAAAAAAGTGAGTTGGGTAAAATATATCACACTCATCAGATACTCCACGTACTAGTAAGTCGGAGTTACTGCCTAGGTATGTGCAAATTAATTTGTTGACTTTGAAAGTTATAAAAGAATAAAAATAAAAATTCGTTCGTCAAGTATTTTATGTGAATACTAAGTAGGCGATTGGAGACTTGGAATAGGAACTGAATGTAAGCCTCAAGAGTACTCGACAAAAACCTTGTTTCGTAAAATATGGTAAATATATTATTATTTAAATTGTAAATACATACTATTTCATAGTATAATGTTCAGTGTAAGTATTGAAATAACCATTGTCGTTGGTACGAATTTTGTTTGCCTTATTAAATAAACGATGTTATTTGTTAGTGTACTTTGAGAGAATGGAATGTGTTGGACCATAGTTGTACGAAATTCTTTGGAAACTCCAAGATGTAGAATTATTTCGAGCTAACCTTCAAATAACTGTAAAGAATTAATATAGTTATTTTAATTCATGACTACCTCTATTCAAGTATACGTAATATATTTTAGTTTTAAGTTTATCCATGTTAAACTTAAAAGACATGATATATTTTTAAGCTTATACCTTATCTAAATACCTAACTATTATGTTGGTACTAAAATAATAATATTAAAAAAAAAAACATTCTAAAATTGTCCTCGTATTATTTTATTTTTTACAAATGACCTTATAATGTAATTTAAAATTTTACTAAATAATCGTCGTAAACATACTAAAATTTTTTTTCATTTTTTCATCTAATTACCGAGGAAGCTATTTTAGTTTTAAATTAAATTAAATATTATGTGTTTTTCTGTAATAACATAAAACGAAATACAATGCAAAAATGTTTATGTGATAAACTTCTAAAGTCTAAACCTTTTATATAATTAAAACTATCAGATTTGTCGTTTAGATTGTATATTTGTAGAGAAGTTTTGTATATGCAAATTTAAACCTAAAAAAAATTAGACTAGGTAAGTACTGGAAAATCCTGTAGTTTTGTCTAAATTTGAATATTAATATTTAATTTCCTAAAGAATAATATTATATTACTTAGTTTAAGCAACTAGAAATGTGTACTGGGTATTTAAACTGCAAACCTATAATACTTTATAGGCAATATATTATACGCATTGTCCATTAATAATATATTTAACCCTTAGTTATATACTCTTATCGGTATCATTTTCACGCTGCAGTTTAGTCTATTATCCTATTTATATGTGAAATACATTCATGCAGTAACTGTTCATAAAACTCTATAATATATGGTATACAAATGAAATAAATAATTATATGTAGGAATCTTTTTAAATTGTATTTCACTCGGTCTATAAGATGTTCATACTAAACAGTTAAAATTATTTCAAATGGGTTAAAATATTTTTTAACAAAAAAACAAAATTGATAATATTATAACCACCATATTATTATACTACCTACCTTTCTTTTTACTTGATTTTATTCTACTACAGTTTATTCTGCAGATTGTATTATCAATATATTTATTATGTGAGGCTACGGCTCGATGAGATTACATTTTCTTTTTAAGTCTTAAACGTTTTTAATGCAGAGTCCTATAATATTTTTTATACAATTATTACTCGTAGTACCTATATATATATTATAATTTAATGTAAATATTGAAAACTCGAATTTCATGAGCTCGAGTTTTAGTGTTTCGTAATGAAATTGTAACGCGATGAAGAAAAAACAATTATATTTTTCTTAAACGGTGAGTTAAAGTGAGTGCAACAAAACGTCCACCGAAGTTGAACGGTTTATGATAAATTGTAAGAGTCACGTCGAGTTAAAAAGTCTTGTTTTACAAATTACCAGTGGATCATCATTTTGTTTTTGTTTTCGGTGCATAGAATACGAAGCGCCCTTTTTCCCACAATATTGTTCCGTGTCTTGTACACATTACCATTTGTCAAACCACCCAGGGAATCGTATATTTAAAGGACGTTACAATGTTACATGAATAAATGTATTACGTTTTGGCCTGGAAACTGTCAATTAGTGACTGGGTAAAACCGTATTTCATGTGCTGCGCACGCTCGAGTCCCATGTGTACGTACGCGAATGGGATTGCCTTTATTTTCCAAGTAATACGATAAGCCTGTGTTGCTCGTATTCTTACATAATAATGAACTCGGATTTTAGAGAAGAAAAAGTAGGTAGATACCTAATAAGTAATAATAAACATTAGAAAACCAAAAACGAAATCGTGAGCACATCATAATGTTGAACCGTAACTCGTATAAGTCGACACCGGTAACGTTTTGCCTCCCTTTCGGAGAGTCATCTCCCGCATAGATATTATCATATTTGATATTTGACCTTTTGGATAAAATTAATATTACTGAGTAGTGAGTACTGGAAGACAAGAGTCGAGGGGGGGGGGCCTGTGTCCCTAGAATGTTTCGGACGGATCTCTTCGAGAACCTTTTAAAGGTCTTTCAAAAATCTTATTATGTCTAGTAAAAATCAAACGGTTTTCTTTTATGTGTGCAACAACAATATTTCATTTTATAGATGTATTTTTTTAATAAACGACCGAACAAATAAAACTTATAGATTTTCTTTGGACGAACTATGGTTTATACACCGGCCATATAATATTATAGCAATGTGACTATAGTATCCCAAAGGGCTCTCTCGAGTGCTTTATTCAAAATTGCCTTAACATAGTTATCCATGTTCTTTCCCTGCGAACGATGCTTGATAAACTCAGTGCGGTAATTTATAAATATTGTAAGCTTGTTAAAAAAAAATAATTTTTAACGAATAATATAATTACAAAAACTAATAAAATAATTTGTAATATAATATTTTTTTTGGTAAAATTTACTATATTTTGATATACATATAGTAGCTTATACTTTTAAATCGTGCGTTAAATGTTCCAAACTGCCTGCTTTTAAACAACCTAACTTATAGTAACTATAAACTGTTTATACTTCCACAGTATTTTAACAAAATTGTTCCAAGTTGTTAGTAATAAAATTAGTTTATACATTTTTAAGCCCTTTAAAAGCTCTAAAAACATCCAGTTAAAATATGAATATTAAATTATTAATCGAACCTTATTGTTTATAAATAATACATTATTCGTAACAGTTTTGAACGTCTAAAACACGTTTTATAATTATTATCATTCCTGTGCAAACCCGTTGTTGTAATATTGGCGTAGTGGCGTCAAGTCATTATTTAAACACGTACTTGTACAATGTTATATATTGTATTTTACTACCTAAATATTATTCCCTACGTTAGTATAATACCTACGAGTACCTACCTCCACCGAGTATGGTGTGAAGCACGTCAAATCCACGGCGAGACGTTTACACTTTCGCATAAAGACGCTAAACGCTCGTCGTGACGTAACTTACAAGTAATTATAATTGTCGTACAAAACGATTCAGATGGTAAGTATAATTGCTCATGGTTTACTATGGTGTTTGGCATTAATTATTAATAGAAATAAGTTATACGCTCGTCAGACACCTAAAACTTTATCTATTGTAGAATATCATCGATATGACGATAACAATTATTATAGTGTGCGCCACGCAATGAAAAACGGCATATTATGATTTTAAATGATTTTATTTAAAACCGTTTCTTATTGCGTCGGTGATTTATTTGAAACTGCGAGACGGCTTTGGTGCTATATACCGAGTGCAAGCATGGTGATATTTATGAATATACATTTATTTAATATTATAACCCTACGCTTTATATTATTTACTCTCACGGCATTGCGGTACTGTACAGCCAGATTGGATGCACGTAACATATTATATCGTTACTGTTTGTTCGTCAGATTGAAGATATACTCTAATGGTAATAATAAAGGTACCTAAAGTAAACGGCGCCCGAATTAAACAAATACAAATTGTACGGAACACTGTGGCTGCGCTAATAATATTATCATATAATACCATAGTCGCAGCACCGCATCTAACGCCCGTTTACACAACACTCGAGGTGTGAGTTTTGATAGATATATAATAATATGTTATATTATTTTTTAAACCGTAACTATAAATTAGCGACTTCGTGTCTGCACTGCAACTGAGCCGTATGGGTCAATAATATATTTCCAGTTTTAAGAAATTGTATAAGCATTTAGATCACGATTTCTCAATGAATGTTGAGGCGGAAATACAGTAACGGCGTAGCGACTATCAATAGTTTTCCATGGTTATACCTAGGGTTGTAAATTTGAAATATTTCAAAATTGAAAATTTCACTCTTCTT
>WHPZ01588673.1:1689-13585 GCA_016617965.1 Macrosiphum rosae
TATGTCTGCAGAAACCTACTCTTGAAGGTTCAACAAGTCAAAACTTTAAATTATTAAATGTATTACCTGTGGATTTACTATTTAAAAAAATTGCCATTTTATGGGTCGGTAAATACATAGATAATTGGATAACTAAAAATAATGGAAAAACAAAAAGGGAACATCTAGCATACAATGTTAAAGGGATATATTTAAAAAAATCTTTTGGTCAAAAATTCGTTGACTACCTGGGTCCTATTTATTTTAATTCCATGCCAAATATTATTAAGAAGAATATAATAAATAAACATATAAATGTCAATAAAACTGTTAATGACTGGCTAATATTGTCAATGAGGTAGTTATATAATATGTTTACTCTATTTAAGTATTATTCTTGTTTGTATTTATATTATTTAATTACTATCTGTAAGTAATTTGTCGCTCTCTACCTTCAACACAAGCATTGCTTTTAGAAGGTAGATAATCTATAAGTTTATTATGTAATTTTTATATTTATGTAATAAATGGATTCTATTAATAAAAAAAAAAAAAAAAATTCTACTCGTTTCTATACGTTGGTGATATAAATAATCTAGACCTATATTAATATGCATTATATATTTATGAACGTTATAATACTGAGTGTGTAACTTTGGTCTTATAGGATATATGCTACCGACAAACAAAATCGTATTGCCAATTCGTTACCAGCAATTAGTTTATCCTAAATTAGATTATCTACCATTACTAATTAATAATTACAAATAACAAATTAAATTATTTGGTTATAGGGAAAAATATTATATAAATAAATAAAACTCTTATTAGCTATATTTATTTTTTTATTAACATTTTAACAGAAACTTATAACTATAGTACCTAATAATAATGATAATGATAATATTATAATGTGTAATTAATATATGCTGTAATAAACATGCAATTTATGTTTGTGCCTAGATTACTGTGTATGGTTGGACTATAGAATAATATAGGACATAGGTAATTCGTAACAAATGGCGTTAAAAATTGTATAAGGTTTTTTTAACTTTCCCCTTTTAGAAATCCTAGCTATGTGACAATATATCACTACCCAATATTAGAATACTTACAAAAATTATGATTAACTAATAAATTAATAGAATTATATTTTACTGGATACATAGTTGAACAAATACAAACATTAATATTTGATCCAATAATTAGCACGTCAAAGGTACAGTCATTGCCAGATAAATTGAGATGGCGGCGGTGGCGCTTTTCAGTAAGTGTAGGCCAAACTAGTCGCTGACAGTGTAGTGCAAAGGTCACAAAGTTGGCTACGACACGCGCAATCACCAGTTCGAACCCGACTCAGAGCAAAAAATTTTATTTATTATTATTACTTTTATATTATTTTATAATTTCTACTTTTTGTTCTTAAATAAAAGATTATTATCAGAATATTTGGTTTTAAATTAATATCGTAAAATAATTGTTGTGATAATTGTTGGTTTATTGATGTATTTTCGGTAATAATATTCAAATACGGAGAACCACTGATTTTCCGTTATCGCGCAGCCGCCGCCGTCTCAATTTATCTGGCAGACTGTAGTATGTATATATTTACATGCAAAAAAAAAGTTACAAGAATTATTTTATATTTATGAAATAAAATGACTTTAGAATATTAGATTTTAAAATTCATAAATAATGTAATATTTAATTGGCAATCTTAACTAATTAATTATACTCAAGCAACCACGTTTAAAATATTATAGTGTAGTTTCATAATATTACAAATATAAATAAACAAAAATCCATCATTTTTAAAAAGTTTTCGTATATTAACAAATAAAACTACTTATAAGTTATACACATAATCATTAATGCAACAATTATATTATACTTCACAAAATCTATGTGAACTATTTGTAAGATGGAAGAACAAATAATGTATTTTAAAATGTGTATAAGATAATTATGCAATGACATTATAATTTCTTGTATAACACAAATAATAAATAAGCTTTAAACATCATTTTGGTTTCCTAATGCAGATCGTAAATTATCTAACATTTTTTTTTCTGACGATTCTTGATCAAATGATTTACTACCTGTAAAAAAATACAATTTAAATTATTATTCTTCATAATATAATATACTCATAAGTAGATTAATCTCTCCTTTATCATAGACTGGGATTTAAGATAAGTTTTGAAATTTATTTTTTAAGATACAAATTATTATGTACAAAAAAAGTAATTACTTTGAAGTTGGATTGGTTAAGTGGATTTTGTTCCAAAAAATGTAAATTATCCCAATAATGCTTTTTTAATTTTTGTGAAAATCCCATCATCAGCTGTTTGGGTTGATTGTGTTTGATCAGCTGATGGGCCTAAAAAAAGTAACTTTTTGAATAAAATTCGTAATTTTTTTTTTAAGCTAACAAATGTTATTAAATTTAATTGTTTAACTTAAAATTGAATGAAAATAAATATTGATATCTTATCATTAGAGATAGGATGTTGATCAATTTTCAATTTTTTTCCTTTGGTCCTATAAAATGCTAACTAAGCTAAAAATTAGTTTCATGCTCCATTGATTCAGAATATTGTACTAATTTTATTTTGCATTTTTAGCTATTTTATTTTTAATAATTTAAGTAATTTTTTTTTATGGTAAATTAAATTTTTTTTTTTATTTTTAGAAGAAAATATGCAATATTTATCTGAGATAATATAATGAGTATATGTGCGATAAGAGGGAAACAAATAAAACATGATTTACATAATTTGGGGAAAGAACCCACCCACTGATGACACTTTTGACTTGGTTTAAATCTTGTGCGATTTAAATATATGAAGTTTTTTTTTATATATATTTAAAGTAATAAATCTCTGCACCATTTATGTTTGAGTCACTTTGGGGGGCTACCTGTGATTGTGAGGGATGATAAGTTCTTGATGAGAAGATTTTAATGGGGGGATAGACAGTGATGAAATTTTTTATAAAAATGTTTAGCTTAATCATGAATAGTTTTAAGTTATAATGTATATGTAAGGTATGGTTTGATATGTATGGAGGGGCGTTGACTAATTTCCTTAAAGTCATATTTTGGAAAGCTTGCATCTTATTCAGATTAGACTAGGGAAATGCCCCATAGTAAATTTAACTCAAATTTTAAATGTTAATAAAATATTAATGTCTATTAATTTTACAAATCATATTTTAAATTACTCTGACACTTATTTTCACACCCATATCTCTAATAATAATAATTATTTTTAATTTTTTTTTCACTCACCTATTTAATTAAATGTTTTTGGAGTTTTTAGGACATTCTTGTGTGTTATTTAGGTCATCAACAACCTATCTTTACTTATCATATTATAAGCAGTAAAAATACAGTTATAAGTTTAAGTACAAATGTTCTTTTTTAATATAATTTATGACTTAATTTTAGGACATAGTTTACTTTTTAACATGTTAACAAAATTCAGCAAAATATACTTTAAACGTTTAATTTGTTTTCATCATATTAAAGTACCTACTAAATAAATGGAAACAAGAAATATCTCTAAAAAATTTTTTAACATAAATGAAAATAATAATTTTAAGAAATAAGAGTTGATTCAAATTAAAGCAAAAACATTGATAGGAGAAATAAATTAAAAATAATATTTATTTATTTTTCATAACCAGACAATAGTATTCTTGATTAATATAAAATATATGGTAAGAAACCTACTACCATATTAAACAAATTCCCAGACTATGAAAACTAAGAGAACAACATAATTATATTTATAATATCTGTAATTAATATTATTTGTAACTACAAGGCAATTTTAGCGACAATGGTCCATTTACCAAGAACTATACACCCTATATTTACATTTTTATAAAGTCTATAGTCACAGATAGACAGCCCTTTTATTCCTCAATTTTAAAGATGTTATCGAATTAAAATTTATAAATAACTAACAACATCTCCATTGTCAATCAAACTAAATTTACCCACTAACTTGCTGTACACCTGAAGAAAGGGGTACCAAAGCAAGTATGTATGATAGAATAATAATTTTATTTAATACCAGAGTGTATAACAGAAAAAACTGACAAATAAAATAATTCTACATTTATTATACATTTTTTTCAACACTAAAATAAAAAATTTAAAATTTGTTTTAATTTTTTTAGAAAAATTGAATACAGCTAATTAGTAAATCTGACTTTTAGAAAAAACATTTATTAAAATCAAGTTGGTTTATTTTTCAAAATATTCTTTTTGGTAATTTTTAGATGTAAGAAGTAAATCTTAATTTATTTATGGTCAATTTTCATAATTTTAACAAAAATCAATTTTAGATTCTGAGAGTAGCGAAAGAATGTATTGGTTTTACAATGATATTTTTTTTTCTGTCTGTCGACATCATTTTGGATAGTAAGCATGCTTCGATTTTGAGATTTTTTTTTTTTTTATATGCAATTGAAGTCAAAATTTTGACAAAATATTGAATGTTTTCAGTTAGAAATTCATAAATGGTTTACTTTTCAAAGCTAACATAATAAATGTTGAAAGAAGACTACACCCAAAGGTACCTACCTTAAAAAAAAAGTTTACCAAAATGAAAGAAATTTAAATTTTTATGATATTGGATTTTCATCAATCAATTTTTGATAATTTATTGTAACTTAAAAATTACCCTAGATACTTGAAACTTTTACTAAATGTTAAAACGACCATTATCCATACATGGTAATAATTTCAAACAATTTTGAAACTTTTTCAGCCATTAATAGCCGTGAGAAATTTTATAAATATTGTAAATTATTATTTGATTTGAAATTCATAAGTTTTTTTTTTTTTTAAATTAATTTTAATAGAAGATTTAGCATAAATTTTCCTACCTATAAAAAAAATATACTTAAGAGGAACTATTTTTTTATGAACTTTTGAATTTATAATTTTTACTTCATTTGATATTCAGAGGTTAATTATTGATGGATTTTTTATATTTTATTGCATTTTTAAAACGAATAACTGTAGACTCATCAAATGTTTAATATTTATATATAGACACAAATGGGGGAGGAGGAGGCCCGCCATAAAAAAACTAATGATTTCACTAATATGATTTAAAAGCATCATAATAAGTATAAACCTGAGCTTCAGCCCCTCCCCCCCCAAATTTCAAACACTACTAAGCCACTGCAAATATTTATATCAGCATTTTACATACATGGGGAATTCAAACTATTTCGAAGCTTTTTGAGCTATTTAAAACCATGATAATATTTTCAAATTTTGTAAATTATATTTTAGTTAGAAATTCATAAAAGTTTTTCTTTTCATAGCTAAGATAAGAAATGTTAATATGAAACCATATCTCCAGTTACTGATAACCATGAACTATATTATGTGTAATTTGGGGCTACAGTCATTATGAAATATTAAATAGTTTTGAAAGATTGATCAGTAACCAAAAGCGTCTTTGGTTGATTGAATTTTGAAATTATTGTATTTTGGAAACCGGTTATTTTAAACAGAAATTTTAAATATAAATATTAATTATAACAATAGTCTTATACATTTCTGGTATTGACCATTGCATAAACTCTTTTAATCAAAAGTAACAGGTATCAAGTTTATATGCCTAAATAAAAAATAAAAATATATTTAGATTTTAAGAAGTGCCTATTTAAATTTTTTAAACACTTTCATATTTGAATACTAATTGTAAAATTAAGCTACAAAATTACAAAGCTTAATTGCATTTTTTTACTATGAAGTATTTTCTAAAAAATAGTTCAACCAATTGGCCATTTTGAATTTTACTAAGTGGCTATAAATTATAATTATGTAACAATATAATAACTATAATATTATATAATATTATATATTCACAATTTTTTTTTTAATATTGATCAGAACAAATTATTTTATTTATCAGTTTTTTTTTTTTTACACCCGACATAACTTATTATTTATTTGTTAACTCAACATATATATGAATAAAAATAAAAATAAAAAATAAGTTATGTACCATCTTTTTTATGATTTAAGTCTTTTATTGTTCCAGGTGTCTTTTCTTCAAGCTCTGCATAAGCTTTAATCAATGCTTCCTGCTTCTTTGTTAATGACTTAGGAACATCTATTTTAATATTAACATAATGGTCACCAAGTAAATTGGAATTCACTCTTTTCATTCCTTGTTTGAATAATCTAATTTTGGTGTGTGAGCTGGTACCGGGAGCAATCTTTTAAGAAAAGTTAAATATAATAAATATATATTAATAATATATAACTTTTAGGATCATTAAAGCATTTTTAAATATTACCTGCACTGTGTGGTCATCATAAATGCCTCTAACTCTAATAGATCCTCCTAATAATGCTTGAGATATAGAAATTTTAGCATCTGTATGGATATCAGAACCATCTCTTTTAAAATAATCAGATTTTTCCACTTTGAAAGTAACAAAAACTTCATTTCTGTTGACCAAAATTCTAATAGATTGACCGTCTTCAATTCCTATTAAAAACCATAAATAATACAATTAAACACTAACAATACAAAATATACAGACAATCGTACAATTTTTATGTTCTTAAGTTTATTCACAGTCTTTCGTTATATATGAGGGTACCTATATTACAAATGTATTTATAAATATTTTATAATAATATATATTTTATAATAATAAATTTAAATTATAGTATTTTAACACCTGAATCATATTAAATGTTTGAGTACATTTTATTCATGTAATTCACAAGCATTTAGAATTTAATTAAATAAATAAATAAAACTAATAAACTAAGTAAACTAAAAAAGTTTAAAAAACTTTAAGGTATTTCAATTTTTATCATTTTAAAAGATAAAATAAAAATTCAAACAATTTTGAACGTTATAAAAAGTATTTAAGTTACAATAAATACACAATAAATTGTATACTCTTTTCCATAAGAGAAAGGTACTATTTCACGTATATCGAATGATCGCTGGGCCGTCAAATCCCCTCCACGTTACCACCGACATATACCAGGCAGGTGGGGCATGTGCAATGAACGACCGGTACCTTTATCTCACAGAAACAAGTATTACAATATAAAATATAATTTAATTGCTGATATCATTGAATATCCATCATTTTCATATAATATTCAAGATGATTTATGAGTATTAAAATTATAGTCTTAAATTTAATATTAGTACAGTTAAACTATTGAATAAATTTAAATATAACATGTACCTGCTGGAACTGGTACTGTTACTTTTTTACGTTGTACAGTGCTTCCTTTCCCGTGACATTCTATACATGGATTTTTTATAATAACTCTAGTTCCTTGACACTGTCTACATGTTGACTTCATTAAAAAGGGGCCTAAAACGTATATATTATGTACAATGAGTTAAAAAATAAAATAAAAATACTTATTATAAATACTGTACCTCTTGAGACAGTTTCCATTCCAGTTCCATTACAATGAGTACATGTTGTTGCTTTATATCCTAATTCACAACGAGAACCACGGCATTTGGGACATATATCAACCACATTTAAATTTAAATCTTTGTTCACACCTCGAGCAGCTTGTTCAAATGTTATTTTAACAACAATCTAAGTGAAATTAATTGTAGAGAATAATCAGTTCAAAACTATTTTAAATTTAAAAACAATTCATTACTTCTTCAGCAGCTCCAAATCCAAATTTTGAATCAGCAAAATCTTCTTCAAACGAATTATTATTTCCAAACCCACTCTGATTGAATATTTTCCTAAATAATTCTTCAGCATCTACATTAGATTGGTAACTCCATGCATTTTGGAAATTATCATTTCCTGTACCTCCTCCAGGCCCACCCATATGGTTTGGATTACCATTAGATCCCCATGTGTCATATGTACTTCTTTTTTTTTCATCTCCTAACACCTGTAAATAATATACAATTATTAAAAACTATGAAAATAAATGAGAATATTATTTAGTATACTATTATTTTAATTATTAGGAATGCTTAGTATTCAAAGCGTCAATATTTACAAATTGTATGGTTTACATTGCATTGCACAAACCCTAATATTATAGGATTACTGATTAGATTACAATTTTCCATCAGCTGATTTCTATTCTTAATCGAAAAATAGTAGGTTCAAGTAATTATGTCAGTTTTTTTTAAATGCCTTTAATATTTAAAATTCATAAACAACAGTTTACCGTATTATTGATAATGACATACATTTAGTATATTTCAAATAATATACAGATGAAGTTTAGAAACAAAAATAACTATGAACTACCATTAAAAAAAAAAATGCATTGTCTCCATGGTACAAACACTTAACATACAAAATTGTACATTCTAAATAATCCATTTACTTTGGTAATGTTTAATATTAAAGTGAATTGACCTATTATCAAGTTTAAAAATAATAATATTATCTGTGAATCTTTCATTAGTTTGTTTTAAGTAAGTTATGAAAATTTTAAATTGTCTAAGTCTAATAAAATATGTATAGATGCCAATGTAAATAATTGAAATTAAGATATATATTTTTTTAATGTGTATAATGTATATTGCCAATTAGTCATTGTTATCGAGTATTGACATTAATCGTTCCGCATTTGTCACTTTATTAATATTTCTCATAAGTTATAAATAATAATTTATATAGAAATTAATACCTATATAAAATATAATTATTTATAACAATAAACAATAAGACAGTCGCCATACAGTGGCCAACAATTTAATTTTGAAGAAAATCTCAAAATAGAATTACAAAATATGTACCTACCTATTTGTAAGTATACATTGCAATAAAAAATTAAAGTATACATAAGAAAAAAAAATATTAACGATTAAATAAGAATTTTTATTTTATTTGGAACTAAAAAAGGAACTTGTTCATTTTCCAAAGGAACAAATCCATTTTTTTAAAAAAAGAATAAGGAACGGAACGAATTCCTTTTTATAAGGAACTTGCCGAACACTGATAGATACACGTTTTTTCTATATAGCTGGGTTCTGACCCAGTGTTATTTATAAATAATATCTATTTAGAGGTGTAATAAAAACTTATTTATTACCTAGTCTGAAAACTGAGATTTTAAAGGTTTTACAGAGTATTATCTGTAAAATAATATAATAACTGACATATTATCTAGCTTATCAAAACCAAGAATGATACTAACGAATAGTGGTCTACCGTTTAAAATGTTAAAACCGACACAATTCTCTTATCACTTTTAACTTATTAAAGTACAATCAATTAAAAACACAGAACACTTAATAATAAATATACTATGCTTACTTCATAGGCTTCAGAAACTTCTTGAAATTTTTTGTTAGCACTAGGATCTCCCTTGTTGGTATCTGGATGAAACTTTTTAGCGAGTTGATAATAAGCTTTCTTAATTTCTTTTTGAGAAGCGTTTTTTGGTACTCCTAATATGTTATAAAAATCCTTCTTGTTATTCAAATAGCTTGTAGTGTGTATACTTTTATAACTATAAGGATTCTCTGGTTTGACAACTGAAACACAAAACAGTTACAAATATTAAACATGGCGTCCATAATAATAAAATTGAACAATTAATTAATACTTACAGTGATTAAATAAACGTTTACTACTTAATGTAGAATAAGCGAGCGACGATGAAAATATGTGATGATGGTTTAGTTTTTGGAAATTACATAACAGTGACGGAGAGTAATGTTTATAAGAAATCAAAAGTTTTATTTTCATACTGTTCATTGTGATCAAATTTTAATCGTCCTGTATTTGTGGTCTAGCAATGTGGAGATGCATTAATAAAGTCACAGTCCGCTTAAAAATATAAAATTATTACAAATGAACAATATCGAAAATGAACAAACTATGAAAGTAAGAACGCGTGATAATACGTAGTATGATACTGCAGATGCCGGCCAGGCAACAAAATATCGATTTATCAATAACATCGATATTGTGATATAATCGATTACAATTGTAAAATTATCGTATTACTTCGGCAGAGGGGCACCATTTTATTTATGTACTATAGATACCATAGATAACATAGATAGTATATTATCTATAGCCGTGGTGGTGAACATGCAATTTGAAACGAAATTCTGGGATTTTGGTAATATATTTAAATTCGTGAGTTGTAGGGTCTTTATGAGTGTTACTATAAACAATTAGACATTAAATCGATATAAGGTGCACAGTGTACGATAAATTGAAAGTTGTCCATTATCTGCCGTCTCTAAAGTATATAATGGTATGAAGTTAGAAATGTAATAAATATTAATGTACCTCACAGATTTTAAAGAATTATTTAATATCTATGATGTACCTACGCCACAGTTTTCTACAATATAGTAGGTAAAGACTAGATGAAGTGTAGTAAAGCCGAAGTCTGTGACCTACGCGATTTTCATTTTTGATAAGTGATTGGACATTTTATCAGTATATTAAAATATTATGGTAGTGCACGGTTGTAAATATGACAAAACACTTTGCTATTATAGTGGTTTATGATCAACTCTGTACTCACTATTCAGTAGTCTATTCAATATTGTAGACTTATAGACTGTAGTTGAGTTGTCACTATATATTATCTATAGCTATACTGCCTACCAGCATAGTGGAATCAGTAGTCGCATAACCAAAATATAATTTACTGTAGGTACCTATCTATATAGTATAATAAAATTATACATAATATATTTATTATCTTGGGACTTGTATTATATCTCAGTCTTATACACTATATTACCGTGGCGTATATAATAGTGGCGGCATCATTGCATCAATGATAAAGAAATAGATGTCTTTATTTTAGAATTTTAGGACTTAGTGTTCATAGTAATATTCATAGTCGTCAGTCGATGCTTAATAACAAGTATTGCTAAAGCTATACTTATGACTCAAATGAGATTCATAAACGAGTCTGGCTTTATAAAGAAAAAAGTATAAGGTATTTAAATTAAGGTTGGTCGAGACCTACCTTTAGTGCCGGTCATTTATTGAGGAGTAACAATTAGGCAATTCAATTCACATGTTGTATCCGCCTCGCGCACGGTTTAAGATAGAATTCTTATCTTTAAGAATTCTATCTAAAACTGTGGTCTGGCCACTGTGCATGTGAGTGAGTATGTCAATCGATATTAGTGTGAATGAGCTATAATTATAGCCACAGATAAATATATTTACGCGTACGCATGCACAAGTGATATGTCAGTGATTGACTTCGATGACTATAATTATCGAAGCACTATTTTGATGAACAAAAATGCTTTTACAGGAAAAACTCTTACGCCTGTTGATACGTCGGATTTTGGTAATTTTTTTTCATCTGAAAGATGAGAAGTTTATGCAGGCCAGATCGGAGCTCGAATTATTATTTTACTTTTAATAGTAGTAAAAAAATATCTTATGTTATACATTTTTAGACTGAGTGAAACGATGAATGTATTGATTTTACAATGATGTGTGTTTTTTTTTTTTTCTGTGTACACGATAAGTAGTCGAAATAATGCTTCAATTTTCAAACTCAGTATCTTGTTCGTTTGGAAAGTGAATATCGTTGGTGCATTTAGGTCAACATTTAAAATTCCCAGTAATTTTCAAAAGCGCCAAGAAAAACAAAAGAAAAATTAAGAAAAAACTGTAATTTATACGCAAAATCGATTTTTCACAAAATTGAATTTGGTTTTTGGTGTAACTTTAAAACAAGTGATCGTAGAAACATGCAATTTTCACTGGTTGTTTAAATTTGCATTTTCTATAAACGATAACATTGAATTTTTTATAATACCTTAGATAAGTATGTAATATGTCTTATACCTAGACTGACATACCGTCTCCGCTCAGAATCGTTTTTCTTATACAATGATATTATATCATTGAATTCAAATTTAATATCATCCATTATACA
>WHPZ01588674.1:3148-25877 GCA_016617965.1 Macrosiphum rosae
CTTAAGTATAAGGTCTATGGGTATACCGTGATTCGGTAATTACCCTTATTACTGAAAATACCGTATCTCGCGGTAATTACCAAAAATACCATATGGCATATACTAGCATTTATTATTTATTATTTTTTATATATTCATAATGGCATGATAAAATATTGTAATTTACGTTATCTGTTATCTCATATCATATATCACGTACTAAGATAATAAGAATGGAAAGCCTAAACTGGCTTCGCAAGAGGATGCGGTCTTTTTCGGGAAAGAGAGAAAGTTCAATATCTAGGAGAGAGAATAAGAGATAGACTACAAGAGGCCTTTTTTGAGGTGAAGTTATAATAATTATCAATTACAAAGGAACCCTTAATTTCAATAAATGTATCACTTTATTCTCGGTTGATAAGCCCTATGTTCTATCCTTTCTTATGATATTTATGACTTAGATAGAATGGACTGGAAGTCTGGAAACGATAGCCTAATCTAGGGCTGGCGGTATATTCGGTATACCGATAATTACCGGTATTTTCGGTAATAACCGTAAATACCGGATACCGGCATCAGAATTTTAAATATCGCCAGCTCTAGTCTATATCTATATTAATATATTATTATATGTATATTGAATAGTTGACGTGAATCGACAATTGTATTAAGAGGACGTGATACTCGCATGTGTTGTCCCGTCGTACAAGTGCGTAAATTGTACGCTCATCAGAACAAGGCGTGGTGTAGCTCTTTTAGTTTGAAAATTAGAGTGAATTGACCTATTAAATCTATAGATAAGATTATTATCCAGGCAACCTTTTGGGCATTTTATTATATTTTAATTTTAAAGCGAGTTTTGAGTATTTTGAAATTGTAAATTATTTGTACATCTTAATACTTCATTATTGTACTGAATAATTAAAATCTAGTAGGTAATAACTAATATTTGTCTACTATTTTAATATAAATTATAATTTTTTCAGAAAAAGTGTTTGGATAGATAACTTTTTTATGTTAATTTATAGACTTAAGGTTTTTATGCTTGTTAAAAGAGTTATTAGAATGTTCAACATATATATTTTTCTAACCATCTAAACCATTGTCCTTTGTACAATGCATACTAGTTACAAATTTTATTAAAAAAAAAAAGCTTACTATCTATTGTACAAGAATAGTTTAAATAATAACAAAATGCTAATGTATGATAATAATATCAATTTTACAATAAATTGAATGACAAATACATAATAATATATGGTTAGATTAGGATACCAAATGGTCTGGTGTATATAAACACGCGTATATTAATTAAATAATAATAATAATAATAATTTATTAATAAGTACCTACTGGTATATCTTTATTGTCTACATAAACTTAATATTTTTGATTACTTTTACATTACTAGACTTCCTTGACCACTTATTATAAAGTTCTTTTATGTCGATTAGAATTATAGTACATACCTACTTGTAAAATAACCTGAAAACCTCAGCCTTCAAATAATCTTTCAAATATTATGATTGAACAAGATTTAATGTATAAATAATAGGTATACTTTAATTAAAAATTACGCTATCTGTCTATATTATATATTTTTTATTTTTTATTTTATTTAACTTAAATAAAAATACTATTGTATTATACCTATAGGTACTTACTATAATATTGCAATCAGTTAGCATTTAAGGTTAATATTTTAAGTAGGTATAGACTCTAAGCATAATTATGTTGTATATTTTTTTATATTTGAAAATAAATGTTGATTATTAAAGTAATATAAAATTTACATTTTAACATTTACCCCAAAATATGAATTCATAATGTTGAACAATAATATTATGGTTTTTTTATACATCTAAATTAAGTTTTCTACGGGCTTACCTACCTTTTAATTCTACATACCAAAGCTTCGTGTTATACATTTTACATACATAGATAATAGGTGTTTTCAATGTACCTAATTTAAATTACTTAATAAAGATGTATATATTACGCACCTATGTAGTAAAATTCACACTTTTTCGGTACTTTTTTGTTTTTTTTTCTTTACGAGATGAGCAAGTACCTAACCTAACCTATATACCTATTAATTTCATTTCACCGCCTAATAGATACAATCTAAACCTTTGGTTTTTTACTATTATATGTGATAACATATATATACTTATTTCGATGTTTCGACTTTATGACTATTAGCTGAAACCGTTATTTAATAATTCTAAATTTATATGATAAGATACATAGGCTTACAGTGAACAATGTAATATATTTTATCACGTATTGTTTTATGATATGCAGATGATAATATAATTTAATAGGTATGCAAAATTGTTTATAATGTAAATTTTCAACTCAGTTTTCTTTTTAATAAAGAATTAAAAAAAACTTGAAAATATCTACCTATATAATAGTTTTAAAAGAAGAATAATATTCTATTTACTTAATAATATAATATATGACACGGGTAAAGAAATATTAGGATGTCAACGCACTATTGTCTATTTGTTTGTTTTCTCTCTCTTGCCCACGCGCATGCATAGACAAAACGCATTTACGCTGAATCATTTTTTCCATGTTTTTAAGTAATCTTATAGTAAAATCACCCATTGCAGAAGAGATAGAAAATATTATTTTTGAGGGAATGTCATATCGATTTGTATAAATATTGTCTCAAAACAGTTTAAACATAATTTAAATGTACAATCATTTTTTGTTTATTTTGAAAGTCGAATACAAAGTCATATAACAATAAAATATAAAATCGATGTCATTCCCTCAAAAATGTTATTCTCTATATTTTTTGTAATGGGTGATTTTACTCTAATATTACTTAAAAACAGAATAAATTATTGCGTTAATGCGTTTTGTCTATGCTGCGCGTGGGTCGGAGAGAGAAAACAAATAGTGCACTGACATCACCTTAAATTAATATTTGATATGTTTACCGATTTTGTGATGTTGAATATTGTTTTTTATTATTGTAATTTTTTTTTTACGATACACAAATTTTTAAATAGGTATCAATATAGTTTAATTTTGTATTTTTTAATGTGCTAGGAAAAACAATATATTACGAGTTGCGCCTTTATTATATTTAAATAGCTTGTTCCACTTCAATTTACTTTACTTAATATCTCCAGAAACAACAATTTCGATAAGATGTATTTAAAATTTGAAACTCACGTTCTATATCATCACACAAATACATATCTTATATAAATGCGCTATTGAAGGTTAAGTAGCAATAATTAATAATACCTATATTTGTCCTCCTAAACCAAAATAAGTAGGTACTTATCTAAAAAAAATTTTAATTCATTTTTTATAAGATGCATTCAACTAATAAATATCGGTTCTGCAATTGTTAGTGCCGTAGTGATATCAAATAATGATATCAAAACTACTTCTGTATTAATTATTAATCTTACTGAATATTATAATTATAAATCTGTGTTTTATTTCATTGTTATATAATTTGTAATATTTAGGTACCTATTTATAGTTAATACTTATGAGTTATACCTATAATATTTTATAGTTTTGTGTATTACTTCTTGAAGATAATAAGTCCTAATAAGCGTGTTTTGTATAGTAATATATTCATTTTTTACTATCCATAATATTATAGATTTGTAATATTTGCTTTATTCGCGTTTGTTTATGCGTATTACTTAAGAGGATATATTATTATACCCATGCATTTGTTGTCTCCGTCTTACACACGTACGACATAGCAAATGTTCGCTATCTAGTTTCAATAGTGTGCTGTTATTGTTTTGATAGTAGAGTGAATTTACTTATTATCAAACTTTTAGGTAAGAACATTATTTGTGCTTAAGCGTCGACGATTCTTTGATATTTTCATGTTCTAGCAATGATATAAGTATATAAAATTTCAAAAATTAAAAATGATCAATTTCGCTTGAAAATTAAAATATCGAATAAATTCTGAGGCTGAAGCCCATAGATAATATATGTTCTTACCTAAAAGTTTGATAGTTGGTCAAGTCACTTTAATATCAAAATTAACAGCACACTATTAATAATGCATTGGTAGCATCCTCTTAATAATAATTCTTTAGGTTATAAAATATATGTTTATTGGTTTTATTACTTTGCTTAATAAGCTTTTTGAAATTATTCCTAATTGTGTAACATACATGTTATAGTCCTTGCATTTACATGGTGGTAAATCAAATTTTCGTACTTTGATTGGTGATAAAAATTATAATACCCCACTGCAGTTCTTGGGTATGTAAATAATGCAAGTGGGGTTTTGTTGGTCAAACCTCCCCCCATCAGAAAATAATTATTAAACCAATAAATTATAACTTTTAATCTGTAATTTATAATAGTTAAAATCTATAATCATCTAATGTTATTTTGAGACTTTGAGTATGTGTGTTGACGTGTTGAGATCATATAGGTACAATAATTTTTTTATAATATAAAAAATTTACAAATTTCACCCGATAAATAATATATATTACATTTTAGATTTCTATATATCTTGCGCGGCTTGGGGTAGGGATTGGGGGAAGGTTTAATATTTATGAATTATGAATAATAATAATTGTTAGAAATTATTATCATCATACATTCATTATTAATTTAATCTGTTATATTTGTGTTTGTGTATATTTCAATACGTAATAATACAGATTATCAGTTATTATACTACAAAGGAGTTGTTTAAATAAAATTAATTGTTAATGAATAATGAGTAATCAGTAATGATACCGATAGTAAATTGCTATTTAATAGTCGGATTTCGAATAATTGAGTATATATACTTTTTTTTTCTACGGTAAACAATGTATCCATAATATTACTAGGTAGTATTTTTAGTTGTTATACATATTGTGTAATTATCCCAAATAAGTATATCTAAATTATGTTGGATATTTTATATTTTATATTGAAATATATTTATTGATTATTGGTAATAACTAATAAGTGTAATAAGTGTAATAACATTTAATACATGTGTTGTTTATATACATGTATTTGAGAAATATAAACAAATAACGTTAAAAGAAATTTTTTTTTTTTTATCATATAAAAATAATCACACTATTAAAATGGATAAAAAAAAATGTGTAATTTAATACATTTAAATGTATTATATAATATTATAATGTTTTTGTGAATTTTCAAGTTATTTATTTGATTGGGTTACTATTGAAACAAGAAATACTTGATATAATAATATAAGTATCTGTTAATTGACGTTGAATGAATAGGTACTTGACCTTGTTTTGCTCAACTTCACTGCATATTCTTACTGGAACTAAAATATTTTTTTTTTTGGTCTTATTTTACAGAGAGCAGCCAATATTCCACATACAAATTTTGCACAAGGTGAGTACCTAAAATTTATTAATCTAACATAGCAAATACTAAACCATTTAATTTTTAATTTGCATGGTAGTAAAAATTTGGTTCTTGCTGTTGTTTATTTTAAGATGACGAAAATTATAGGTTATGTCATTGGGTCAAGATTATAAAAGTTTTTAATCTCTGACGTCAATCATGTTGCTTTAGAATCAAATCTAGTGTTTGAGTAAAGTGTAATGTTATCAATTGATCAGCTTAAAGTAAATTTAGATAAACCATAATAAACAAGGTGGTATTTTATAAATTAATTTTGTTTACCATGATTATGGAATTATTTTATCATTTAATTTTATATTAATTTTAAAATAATTTGATGTAAATTAAAATTTACCAATGATTTAATTTAGAGCAGTTTAATGAGTAAAAAATTACTAATAACTAATAAACTTTTAAATTCCTTACTATACACATTATTAAACACTTATTTAGCCGCCGCCCCCCCCCCCAAAAAAAAAAAAAAAGTTTGTCAAGCCCGCTGCTTTTTAGTTTTTAAGGATCGAATTACATTGATCTTAATAATGTTAGCTCGCCCCTGAAATATTAATGGATTTCTGCCTATGGTCACACATAACTCACAATTGATATAGAATACGATCCCTTAAAAATGGTTCGCTTTCAACAGCCTTAAGAACAATGATGCAATTACAATTTGTCTGTCGCACTTTGCACTTAGTTTTGGAGTTATAACCTTTTGAAGTTATTTTGAGTATTTTACGTCTACTCAGATTATTCCACGTATCTTACAAAATATGTAATTATTCATATTATGTATAAGGTACATCTATTTACATTATACGGATCACAATGGTTGTACTGAGAGGTGCTTATAAGATAAAATTCAACATTTTTTTTTAGTGGTTGGTTGGGGGTAAATGTTTCAATCCCCTCCCCTAAGAATAGAACCATGACGAATAATTACGTTTCTGTTGCAACTAGCAACTATGACTTCTTAAAATGAGTATGCTACGTACATTTTTGAAATCTGTTTAATTGAAATTTATAAATGTTGCATACCTGTAAAAAAAACAACTACAAAGTAGCCACTTTGGTCGAGTAAAATACCCATTGCCTAATCTGCCTGTAAAGATTTTAATAGGCCTAAGTATAGTTTAACTTGAATTATATTGTGTACAATACATGGTTGAAATATACAGTGTTATTGCATACCCCTTCTCAATCAAATATTTGATGATAAAAACAAAAATAGCAGCGTAAAGTTGGCCAGTAATAATCAAATATACATGCGCGGGATTTTGAATTTGTCAGCTTTTGTTTTTGTTTTTGATGATAAGAAAAATTGCTATTTGTATAATATCCCATTACGCAGCCACTTTGTTCCTGATGATACAAATCCTAGTCAATATGCAATAACCTGTATATTTCAACCATCCATGTACCATGGTACAATATTATAAATCCATGTGGTGAATTTGTATTGTTTCAAGTAGTTCAGTCCTTCAGTTGATCAAACATATTATATACATTTATAATCTATTATATTTATGAAAATAAAATTTTTTTTTATATTTTATATTTTATTTAAAAAAAATAATTTTATATTAAATAATAAATATAGTATAATATTATTAAATTCAATAGTATAAATTATTGGTCAATAATGAACTTTTAAAAAAATGGGGGGGGGGAAATGTCCATTTACCCATTTGGTTTACCAAAAATGGTTTAAATAACATTTTATGACAATTAATAAAAAAATCTGCTCCGCAAAGTAGCCACCTGACCACTATGCAGCATATGCTGTCCTTTAGAATGGCCACGCTCGAAATGACTTAATTAAAAAAAACTGTTGTATAAATATGGTCAAATTAATCTACATGGCTGAGGCACCGAGCATATTCAAACAATCATTGTTAGAAAGATTAGAATATTCTATCTATCAACCCTTTTAATAACTTAATTTGAATGCAATGTAGAAATTCATTATTCTTTTACATGAATGTATTTTACGTCTAATCCAATAATTTTTCTCTACATTTCAATTTAAATATTTATTTGAGTGGTGCCGACAAAACGATCTGGATCTAAATGCTTTAAATCCGATTAAAATGTCCCCACAGCAGAAATTAATTAATCCTACTTGGGTACGTGACTTAATTAAAACTAATTATAGAAAAGTTTGATACAGTTTTCTAATTGTGTTCAAAAATTGTTTTTTTTTTTTCATAAATAAATACATTTACTTAATAATTAATATGACTAACAAAAATCAAAATAGTCATAATTTACATTTTACCGTGTCTATTAATATCATTCTGAAGTATATGCTTAAAAATGTGCGTCAACTGTGAGTTTTGGTATTCAGTCTGGTAACCTAACCTCACACAGTGTTGTATCATTTTTAATCATTTATTTAAAGGTAATATATACATTTAAATACTTTACATTCTATAGTTTTAATATTAATAGAGATTAAATTTGTTGTTATTTTAAACAAACCGTTTTATTGCAACTATAATAAACTTATCATAGACAATCAAATCAATGGATTTTGACTCCACTTAATACTGACGCCGTATTCTTGTGTTGGTTGAATATGATTATTTTTTCGCTGCGTGGTAACATTTGTTCATTTATTTAGGTAATTTGTCAATAATTTAACCTCCAAATTTCTATTTCTAATATTAAATTAGAAACTACAATCATATTATAATATTGTGATAATCTTGTAACCTATTACAAGCTTAAGTCGTTTATGAAACTCATTTGAGTCATAAGTATAGGTTAAGCAATACTTATTCTTAAGCATCGACTATGAATACGAACATACGGCCCTAAGAAGTATTTACGTCTGCGATTTTAAAACATTATTTTATAATTTAAATGTATTTATAAATGTATAGTTTAATGCTTCCTAACCTTTTTTTTACGACGACAACCTAATTTAGATCCATAAAAATGGCCACACGCTTAAAACAATTAATGGATTTTTAAAAAATTAACAACTGTAAACCTATATTATGTAAATTGAGGATGGTACTATCTTCACAATTGTTTTTCTTTTCTGGTTTTTACCATCTCTTCATAACGCCATAATAATGTTATATATTTATACTTTAAAAATGAACAATAAAAATAAATCATTTTTTTTTTTGCGGACACACATCACGGTATTACGCGGCACACCGGTTGAGTACTACTGGTTAAGTATACATAGGTACTTTAACTAAACAATATAATATATTAATATTTATTTTTAGTTTTTTGAACAAACTAATGTGTGCTTTTGAATATTTTTACTATAGTACTTATAATAACTACATCCAATTTGATCTGAAAAATTAATAAATTAGTTTACAAAATCGTTTGTAAATAAAATCGAATCTTGGCACCGCAATACTGAAAAATAAGACTAAGTTTTGATTTCATCTACAAACCATATTGTATGCTAATTTACAAATTTGATGTAGTTACCCATATAATATCGTACATAATGTACGCAACCGTAGTCCGTTCACATGTTCGCATGTTCATACGTTACACACTAATCAGTAATCGTTTGAGAATTCACTCATCGTATAGTAGGTATTCGTACTAAATGCGTAAATGATATAGATAAATATACGAGATGTATGAGGCTACTCCATTCGACGATTTGTTATAATATGGTATATTGGTCCACTATATACCAAATAACACAGACAACTTCCTTTTCGCATACAACCGGTTGGTTAATACTTGATTTTAGACTTAATTAACCTATCTATAGCACCCACTATTAAATATTTAGATAAGTAGGTTTACTACACTGCGTTTGTATCTCGTACAGCGTTTGAATTTTTCCCATATTTTTAATTTACTAGTAGTATGTGAAAATAAACAATAACTAAATCTCAATATACCTATCAGAACCTCTATCCTCCCCCTCCCCCTCCCCACTCAAATCAATAATACTCTTATGTTTTTTCTGAAACAATCTAAATTATACATAATTAATATAACCCTTTTAACAACCTTGTTTTAATATAATACTCTTTCTATATTCTATATTGATGTGTATTATGTATGAGATATTGTAAAATTTAATAGCTATACCTCAGACGCTGATTATATAATTCTCTAATGGAAATGTTAAACGTAATATCTGCCTCCTTTTAAAATTTAGAAATTGGAAAATATTTTACGTTACGAGCCTATATTATCATTATGTATTGTGTATAATGTAAATTTGATAATAGGTCAAAGAATTCGACGGCGACCCAGAGCTCTTCATCGGTCATACAAAAAGTAATGTGATAGCCAGAGATAACTAATGCCAATCTAAATACCTATCACCAAAGTTATAATCATGTGTTTTTCTATAGCTAGTTAGGTAGGTATCATTTATGATAATGCGAGATGATGGGTTTTAATGTAGTGATCACTGATCAATATTCTCAATAATTTTAATTTCGCAGGTATCTGTTGTGGTATTTTGGGATTAAGTGGACATTTCTGTAAAAAGTAAATACTAAAATTGAAGTTCAATATAATATTATATTTTATTACATTATCTGACAGTAATTTAATTATTTCGATTTCAGGGTTATTTTTTTGTTCGTCTAATTGTTATACTTCAAAATGTAATAATTAAATAAATTCTATATTAGATAACAATTATAATTGCTTGTCAATTTTGTATTCTGCAGATATATTTTCTTCAGTTATTAATTATTATAATTATCCGATACATTATCGTTTCTTTAAAATTACTATCTATAATAATTAATAACTAATACGCTTAACTAAAAAAAGGTAGGCAAGCTGATGTCACAAGCAAATACTAATATAACCATTGAGTGAAGATTTCATGTACCTACGGTAATATGTTCCAGAACTATACTCAACCTACGGCCCGCGGGCCACATGCAGCACTCCAACTTCATATGTGGCCCTCACAGAACCCATTGAATTGATAAAAAAATATAAATTTCAAAACTTATATTATTATAAATATAAAATTTAACAAAACAATCAAAGTGTGTCGCACGCACTTGCGATGAGGATGATTATGTTTTTGATATTTTTCTCTATTTATAACGATTTTGATGTATTTTATCTTATCTCGAAATTGGCAAGTTTTTTTTTTTTTTTTTTTAATTTCCGTTCCATTAATTTCGACTTGTGGCCCGCGTAATATTTTAAAATATTTTATGTGCCCCAAATAAAAAAAAAGGTTGAGTATGGCTGTTCTAGAACCACACCAAAAACCAAAATCAATTTTGTCGAAAACCGATTTTGCGTAAAAATTTCCGTTTTTCCTTAATTTTTTTATGGTTTTCCTCGAAGCATTTGAAAATTACTTTGAAAACAAACACAAATAATAATATAAACAGAACATCATTGTAAAATCAATACATTCATCACTACGCTCAAAATCTAAAATGAAATGTATTTATTGTCCCAAAAACGCGTAGTAAATCATCATAAACAAAAAAAAAATTATTTCTAAATGTTTTTTATTAAGTGTTTAGGGTTAAAAGATTTCAACAACTTAAAGAAAGTTTTGTGAACATTTGAATTCTTAATGTTGCGTGTTTAAAAGCAGGTACATATTTTATTTAAAAGAAAATGTTAACAATTATACAAATACTTATGTGAAAATATAAATTAGTTTAATTAATTCTATAAACATTTGAAAATTAAACTAATAATATAAAAACGTTTGTTATAAACACGTTCTATCTTATATTCTTATGCTTATATAATAAAATTATAATGTTTTGTATGAACTATGATATGTCAAATAGAAGATTGATATTTCTTTATCAGTTATATTAACAAATATTAAAAATAATTACATTTCGTTATAATTATCTTATTGCCTATTGGGATATTATAAAGTTGTTGTCTATAATATTTATTATAACATGACGTATTATTTCAATTTAATTGTATAAGGTTATTTTCTTGAAGTAGGGTCATTGTACCCCCTCCCTTCTTTTATGCCGTCCCGTCCTATAAACTGTACCCCCCTATTACTTATTGTATAGTATGTATTCTATATTACAGATTGTATAAAATATTCTTTTATTCTAATAAAAAAAAAGGTTATTTTATGCTTTAGTTTGAGGTACTTATGAAATTTATATTTCTAGTTGTGAGGACTTCCAAATTAGGCTGATTTTATTCAACCGTTAAATATTTAAACTGCATACTAGAAAATTATATTTTATTTAATAATATCCATATTTATTTGATTATTTAAATCAAAATTCTTAGTTACTTATTTAAAATACTTGTATTCGTGTGTTGGATTATTGTCGATATTGTGAGGCCATTATTCCAATTAATCTGATTTTGTAATTTTCCTGTTATTTAATATTTCTTGTATTATTGTGTATTAGGTTACCTACGTATATACTACATTATTTACTGTAAAAGGACTAGTTCCATTGAATAATAAATAAAGAAGTACTTAACAAAGGCTTAAAAAACTATTAATACTATTGTAAAATTAAAGATTTGTTAACTTACGTAGAATAAATATTTTACTATACAAGGTTTTATTATATAAGTACCTAGTACATTTTATAAATTTATGTAAATCTATTAAAATAAAAAGTTGTACGATAGGGTTAAATTACCGTGTTAATGATAAATTATTAGAATCAAGAAAATCGAGAAAACCAATAGTTAACTAACTTTTCGAGATGTACGAAACTTTCGATGGTCGTATTATTACCTGAATTTCGATTATGAACCCAAATTTCCCACTTCAATAACAACAAATTATTTCGGTACTATATTCATCAACCCCAGTTCGTATAATAATGTTGATGGTAAATAATGGTCCAGATGTAGGTGCCTCCAAATATATGTATAACTCCGAACTCTCGTACAGCTGGTATTTAGACTGTATTATATAATATTAATTACATACATTTTTTTTTTCATAAACTAATAAAAACTAATATTTGACATTTCTTTTGTTAGTCTCGATTACTGCGCTTGTTTTGCTGGTCTTATATTATTATAATGTTTTATCTATTGACATTTTATACCAAGTAATATTATATTAATATGTATAATAAAAGGCCTATTCGACAGTGTAAACGGTTCAAACTGTATTTGAGTAACAAATACATTTGTATTGCAGCAGTAGGCTGCATACTCGTGATTTACGGTTGTTGTGAAACCCGATATTATTATTATAATTTATGCGTTTAAATATAATAATATATCTAGAAAAAGAATTTCCCGACCTTTATACTTACCAATTGTATTTGGTTCTAAAGTTCGCCGTTTATATATATAATATTTTATACATAATATATAATATAGTGTGTGTACCCACGTTGCCTCACCATAATAAATAAATGAAAATGTATTCGTCATTGACCTTTGACGCTGTGCCACGCTCGTTGCAGTACTGATCTCGTAGGCGGTTACCTACATAATAATAGTACAATATTATATTATAATATTGTTATTATTACACATGTGCCGGCAAACCATATACCCGGTCAAAGTCGATCGGAACCAAACATAATATAATATTATTGTATATTGGAATATCATATTGTTTGTGTCTACGTGGGACCGGTCGCGCGTCGCTTTCGTCCCCTGCTTCGTCGGCCGGCCCCTCCCCTGCTCTTATTTTCGTGTTGGTCGGGAGAAGGAAATGCCACCGCCGCTATAGCGTCGGTGGTCGGCCGACCGGTCGTGGTGGTAGAGCACAGTGGCCCAGGTCGCCGAGCTTGGTTTTTTCGAACCAGTCGTACGCGCACGTTTTTCGCCACGCTCGTTTTTCTCGCGCGCGCGCGTCAGGCCAGCACTGTGCCGTGCTATATTACACTGCTGCACGTTTGCTGCAGTCGTCGGGTAGAACCGCCGCTCCGTACATCGACTCCGTTAGTAATTTTCTGCGTACACTGCAAGATAATATTATTGTTTACTTACACGCAAAACCGACCGAACGGTGTGCGTACACACAATATAGTTTTATAATATTGTATTCTGTACGCTAACGAATAATACTCGAAGGAAAACAATTTTGTTTGTTATTTCATCAGTTTGTAATCATATAAGTCCGTCGTCCAGTCCACAGGGATAGTATTTTATTTTTCGCGAACGATCGTCGATGATATAATATAGTATAATATATTTGACTGTGGCATACGGTGGTGAGACGCCTAACGATGGAAGTGGAGTCGGCCAAGCCGATACGTTTGGCGATGCCCAAGCCGCATGTGGTGTGCCACATCACGCCACCGGACGACGAGCCGATCGCTCCAAAATCGATGCCAAAGAACGTTTACACGATGTCGCCGTCATCCCGGTCGCCGAGCCCGAGCAGGCGGTCGTCGCCGCGCACATCGTTCCTGCACGACGCTTACCGTGCGCTTACCGGTACCTCGAAGAATAGCGCCACGTCGCTGACCGTCACCAAGAGCACTGCGCTTATGGTGCCGACGCCGCAGCAGCAATTGCCGTCTGTGACAACGGCGGTGACCCAGGTGACCGGTCATCAACATGCATCATGTCTGTTAGACGTACCCAAAGACGGACAGTTCCGGAACAGGTCTAAGTCGCTCGACGATGGTACCAGAAAAACGTTGCTGCAGCAACAGTCCGGCTCGACTCGACAGCGACTAGACAGCGGTGACGCGTATAAGATATTCGAGAGCATTTTGAAAGAAGGTATTAATAGTAATAACATCAGAGAGCGTTCAAATCGAACGCACAGAGTGTGAGGAAGACGTTTAAGATGTTAAGACGGTTAAGTATTGAAAAACAAACTATACTGTGTGTTTCCTTCGTCCCATATCTCCCTAAGTCTCGGTAATAGTAGTCAGTACCTAATATATATTTAAATGTTATTATTCAATACATATTCTTGATCTAAGTTATATAATATTATATTTCAACGATTTAAATTTTGTTTGGTATCTACCTATCTTTTGCAAGAGATCATATTGTACTACAGAAATAAAAATTTTGTTCACCTACGACCCAATCGATATTGATTGGTTAATCGAATGTATAGGTAATTTTTGTATTCCGTATGTGTGATCGAAAGTAATACGATATAGATTAGTTTGCGAGCAATTGGCACCCGTGTTCCCACGTTCTTCTCTGAGCGTTATAAACTTTTGTCATCGAATCCAAGATCAACCGTTTCCTATATTTTAGTAAAATAAATTAATGAAATGGTATTCGCGAAGACGTTGTATATATTGAGAATAATTATGCAGTTATGCTTTCGATGCCCAATAAACCTTAGAAACATTAATGATGTCGTTTCGGGAGTATCTATCATAATAATCATAAAATAAAAACGAAATGAAATAATCTTAATAAATAAATATAATGGAAAAATATAAGAAAAATCACGTGTACCGACCGGTGACCGCCGACGTATTTGTTTATATAATAATATATACCAGATACCTATAATGGTATACGAAAGGCTACCTACGATTTCAATGATTTCTCCACCGTAGTATCGCATTCACCTGCACTCGCCAAATGCACACTTACATACGGTATACACATATGAAGTAGTATACTATTGCTACATCTTTGCAGTAGCCGGTCCCATACTTTTATATAATTTATAGGCTTATACAAAGAAAGTAATTTTACTGTCTATAATATTATTATATTCCATTCGCTGGCGTTATAATATTTTTTATTATTTTCTGTCGAGTGCAAAGTCTACGCGTCTTAAAAAAATAAATAAAAAATAAAGTTCACACCAATAAATAATAATAATAATAATGTCCATTGTGCGGTTTATCGGTCTAATTATTTCCTATGTATAGTTCTCCAATATTCTAATGGTCACCTTTCGCATAATATCGTACGTATAATATTATGATATAATATATACGCATAGTATTACTGTAGTGACACGGAACATTAAAGAAACGTGTATTGGTGGTCGCAGCAACCTTGAAATTTGATTTCGATTTTTTTTTTTTAACCGGTCATCGACGCATATCGGTTCCGACCCAACTGCTATTTGCACTCTATTCCGCGATCGATGTTGATTTACTATAAGTTATAAGTTATAGCACAAATATTATATCCTTGACCATGTACATCGCTAGTTTCAAAATATAATGTATTTCTCGTCTTGCAGAGGTTATGTTATCTATATAGTATATTGTAGTCATATACACTATACAGTCATAAACACATATTTCGATGGATTGGACTAATGTATAGTGCCTATAAAAGAAAATTGTTACCTCAACCACAACAGTGATTCTAGGGTAATTATAAATGTGGTTAGCAATATTCGTAACAATTTAACCGTCAAAAATTTACCAAATAGCGTACACACGGGGTGAACCTTTTCAGAAATATCTGAGTACGCTGCTAGGGTAAACATTGTATTATGGCCTATGGGCAATCAATCCAGTTTTCACTGTACGTTGGATATATAGTGAAAACCCTTTATGAATATCACGTTTCCATATTATGAGAACCCCGTAAACCGCTGTTGTAGTACTATATACAATTCTCACCTGGCACCATGGAGGCAAAAATAAAACGCAAAGGCTTGTTTTATTGTACATATATTATGCATTATGTAAATAATAACACCAAAAAGTAATATATTATTATAGCCATTGTGAACGCAAGTCCTTGAGGTTAGGTACTATAGGTTCGGTTTTTTTTTTATTTTCACTCCGCTTCAACCGGATGAGAAAAAGAAGGAAATCACGGAATACAGATCTAATGTGATTGTTGTTGATATAATATTAAATGTGCTTTGTGGTCGCTGTAATACACGAAACTTTGTAACTGGTTTAACGCAACCGGTTTCAAATGTTTCAATATACGGTAACAACCGATAAATACACTGCAATGACGAAGGAGCCATTTTCGTGCGAAGGGTAAATAAGTAATCACTAGTAATAACATTAACCGAAGATGTCAAATCCTACGTCGCTGCAATGTAGATAGGTACAATTCGCATTGTTTTTCTAGACACTAAAAAACGTTTATTATAAGTATCACTATCTGCGTAGATCATTAAACATGTCTGTTATAAATATTATTGTGTCGAGAAAATGCGCACGCCTTCAGCTGTCTGTGTGTATTTAAATTTTTACTGTCGAATTTTTTGTCTCCGAGAGGACGTCATAAAATCGTGTTCGTCTCGTCCGCGCTGTTTATTCTTTGATTTGATTGCGTTGACGTTTGTGTTGGAATTGCGTAAAGTGTACAACGTTACGACTTGACGTGTTATTCTTGAGAAAAAAAAGAAGATCATGATAAAACTTGGTCATTATTTGATATAATTACCGTTGATAAAACTACAACGCATAGGAATTACATATATATGCTGTGCATTACATAGAGATTATGATGTTAATTCGTTTTTATATAAAACTCATTTTTTTTCTCCTACTTGCTGTGCCCTAGTTGAACCATTATAAATATATTCTAAAAAAAAGGTCTTTTAGATATCGTATGTAATTACTGAATTATTAAAATTGTTGTAAGCCCGGAGAGAGTAACTACAAAAAAAAAATTGGAAATTACATTATAATATTAGAAGACAACGCGAATGTTAAATAAAATGAAAAAAATATTACTAAATACTTTTCATTGAAATGGAATATTAGAAGCGCTTTATATAATAAATTACATTACCTGAGCAGTATAATAATATATTATAATTTCGTCGTTTATATAATATTATATAAAGTGTTTGTAACATTTTTCATCAAAGTTAAATATGACCGCCGCATCGTTTTTTTCTACAAATCCCAAATTATTGTGGTTTAATTACCTAAGTATATATGGCTAATTTTAAATTATAATTAATATAGTTCGTTTCAAATAAAAAAAAAATAATTTGTTTAGTATAAAAAATATATAACTTTTATTAGTGTGAGAGCGTTTTAGTGGTGGGCAATCATTTACATTGTTTGAAATTTATTTGGAGCTTAATATCGTATTGATAATTCAATAAATGTAAAATGAAAATTACTTTTATTTAATTGCGGAATTGTATATCAGACATTCTTTTTTATTTAATTATTGTTACTAACATGTTGGTCTTTGGATGTACAAAAGTGGACAGTTAATTTGTTTTTGTTTACACCGCAATGGTGAATCTACACTCTCTTTACGCTCAATAACACTGTACAACTAAATACATTTTGAACACTATATTTAAATTATAATGCCTATTCATTTTTGGTTATCAGTATAATCAAAGTTCTGATTTTTTTCGGGAAAATTTAGGTTTAATAGTTTGTGAACTTTTATTTATACACCTTCAATTAATTTATAGTTTATCATTTTTCTTTATCGACCTTTTTTTTTGTAGATAGTCTTAATTTTTTATGGTTAATCATAAAATAGGACATATTTACTAGTATACAGATTACAGGCATTTAAATTTATACATGAACGGTTTTTCCTCTATAACCATATTATATCTTTAAATCAACAGTTGTAATTTAGTATTTTAAAATTAATATTAAATGTGAGACAGTTTATTCTAGTTTAATATCAGTTATTATACAAGTGTACAAGGTGTATCAGGAAGATGATAATTTTATATTTAAGTTGCATTTTGTACCATTATAAAAAGATTGATAACTATCATTAGATTGTATACCTATTGTCACGTCAATAATAAGTTACTTTATTATTTTATACCAAAATATTTAAATATATATCAAATTGTTTCCTATACAAGAGTAAAGTGTCCATCTTAAAATTATTAATAATACATGATTTTACTTTCACTTAATAATATACATTTTACATTTTGATTGGTATTAGTTATAATTTTAGACATAATAATATATAAAATAATTTTCAATTTATATTTTTATATGTATAGGAACTAGGAGGTACTCAGAATTTACACCTTTGATGTGCATAATTTTCCTGGAAACTGTTTAATGCTATTAGATGTTATTCAATACATTTAAATAATGTTTGTATATTAAATATTGCATGTAATTCCTTGCCTTTTTATGACATGAGATTATAATTATCATTAAAATTATTTTCTGAATTTCTATTAAATTAATTAAATTGGTCGTGTAAGTTTATTGTTTTGTTTTTGTTGTCCAATAAAATGGAAGGTAAATTTGTCCTAAATTGAATAGTATTTATAGCGATAATATTGTTATTTCAATAAACAGGGGTGGTGTGGGGGTCAGATCCCTCCTAGGTCTTATTTAAAATTGTATAAAATAGTGATAGAGTGTCACAATAAAACATAAAAAAAATCGGTATGATTTGTTTAAAGTTTTATTTCGTCACATCCAACAGGTGGCACACTATTACACTTATGAGTAATGACAAATTTTTTATTTTTTTTTGTGTCTGTACACGATAAGTAGTCGAAATAATGCTTCAATTTTCAACTTCAGTATCTTGTTCGATTGGAAAGTGAATATCGTTGATGCATTGGGGAGTTCAAAATTTAAAATTCTCAGTTATTTTCAAAAGCGCCTAAAAAACAAAAGAAATATTAAGGAAAAACGGGAATTTTTATGCAAAATCGATTTTTCACAAAATTGAATTTGGTTTTTATTGTAACTTCAAAACAAATAACCGTAAATACATGACATTTTCACTGGTTGTTTATATTTGCATTTTCTATACATGATAACATTTTCAAAATATTTTGATTAATTTTGAACGGTTTAGGGACATTTTCATTTTCCATTTTTTTTTATTTTTTTTTTATAAAACTATCAATATCATTTTATTTGTTGGTTAAAAAAGCTTCAAAATTTAATAGAAGGCTCCTAGTGTATTTTTTCAAAGGCAGATAAAACATATTAAAAATCCTTAGTCACAGTTTTTTTTTATAAGCATTTAAAGTTCAAAAATTGACAAAATATGGAAAAATTAGCAAATTATTTTGAGTTAAGAATTCGTAAAAATTTTTCTTTTTAAATTTAAGATTTTAAAATGTAATACACGATTCCTTATAAGATTATCTACCTTTATCAAAAAAAAAATATATATAAGAAAGCCAAATTAAATTTTTATGAGCGTTTAAAATTCAAATTTTTACAACATTGGATTTCTCACTGTTGGACACTTGATTTCTCATGTAGCGATTTCCTTATTTTGTTATAATTCAAAAACGAATAACTGTAGATACATGAAAATTTCACTGAATGTTTATATTAGCATTTCCTATACACCATACAATTACAATAAAAAAAACCTAGAATAACCTTTTTTAGTTATTTTGTTGTGATTGTATAATATTATTCGTGGGTACTTTTAATGCGTTGGAATTTATTATAGGTATTATAGGTCAATTTTTTTTAATACCATAGATATGTATATAATATGTCTTATACCTAGACTGACATACCGCCTCCGCTCAGAATCGTTTTTCTTATACAATGATATTATATCATTGAATTCAAATTTAATACCATCCATTATACAGTGACCCACTTTAACCTACTGTACAGCAGAGCACCTTTTTTTATGAATTTTGAGTAATCTTAGAGTAAAATCACCTATCACAAAAATTATAGAGGATAATATTTTTGAGGGTATGACAACATATCGGTCTTATATTTTATTGTTATTTAATTTTGTATTCGATTTTCAAAATAAAAAAAGCGGGAAAGTGGATGTCGCTCTGCCTGCTGTACAGTAGGTTACAAATGGGTAATTGTATAATGGATTGTATTAAACTTGAATTCAATGATATCATATCATTGTATAAGAAAAATGATTCTGAGCTGAGACGGTTTGTCAGTCTAGATATTTTATACTGTTATTAGTTATTATATCATGTAAGTTGAATTAAAATTATAATATTTTTATTTTTTACACACTTTTCTTAAGTTCGCTTTCACGTCTGTTTGTCTGTTTGTCTGTAATCAAATTTTGCGCGCTCGATTTGAGGCACTTTTTGACGATGAAAAATTCTGAAAATTCGTATAGACCTTGGTCTTGGACGACAGTACAATAATCCGTTGTCATTTTGGGATCCGGACCTCCAGGTCGGCGATGACGGGTGTGCAAAGTCATCTCTGAGGAAGTACAGGTACGAAGGGTTTCTCTGGGTCAAGGTGGGTTAACCTAACCATTACTCGCCGTACTTCAGTAAATTAGCCGTACAGCATTAGCAGAATAATGTTGTTAAAATAAAAGAAAAATTTTCATATAAAAATATTTCATTTTGTTGCGTGAAACAAATTAAAAGTCTTGTCATTTCACGACCCAATGCACTTATTTATTTATAAAAAAATCATAATCATCATTAGTTTGATTCTTTTTATTAAATACAAGAAATTTATTTCATAAATATTTTTTAAACTTTTAATAAAAAAATTTACTTTTAACTTAAAAGTAGAAAATAAAAAAATAAAATTTTCTTTTTTAAAAAACACTTCTAAAAAAAACATTTAAAAAAAAAATGAAAAATTTAAAAGTGTGTGGTGCTCTTACACTTGACATATACTCCCAGTCACTATCTTATAAACAGGATTGAACAAAGAAGTGTATGTGAGACTTAGCTCGTCTTCAAATGTTTTGTATGATGCACCACACACTTTTAAATTTTTCATTATTTTTTTTTTTTAAATATGTTTTTTTAGAAAAGTGTGTTTATTCGTTTCTATGGTGATAAACAAGCCATTATTAATTAAAATCCCATTATTAGCGGTTTTCCGGTGGTTTTTCCCGTGGCATCAAATAACTATTGATAAAATCGAAAAATGACCTCTCTAAAGTTGGTATCTTGATCCAATTTTCTAAAAGATAAGGTATTATATGTTGAAATCGAAGCACTCCTTCTTTTAGAAATTTTGTATACAGGATATAAAAAAAATAAATAAATAAACACCATTGTAAAACCAATAGCTTCCTCACTCCGCTCAGAACCTAAAAAAAATGTGTTCATTTACATTATGATTAAATTGTTTTGAGACAATATTATTACTATTTAGTCAAATCGATATGTTATACCCACAAAAATAATATTTTCTATTGTTTATGTAATGACTGATTTTACTCTAAGATTACTCAAAAATACATAAACAATGATTCTGCGTTAATGTGTTTCGTCTATGTTGCACATTTTCCAGAGAGAATAAACCAACGGTGTTCTGACATCCTCGTAATAATATTATGCACGGATTGGTTTTTCGATATTATACTAAAATATTATAAATTTTTTATTACAATTTACCATAGATAATGATTAATGGCCATACCTATCAAATACATATTTCTATAACAAGGTGAGTCCACATTAGATCCCTACACGAACGAATGAAATCTAATGCTACCGATCGAATTTGAACGCTTTGATCAAACCGCCTTTGGAGCGAACGCTTCCGAATGAATTCGTTCGTATGCATAGGCGTAAGTGTGGGGGGGGGCTAAGCTCCCAACATGAATTTTAGCCCCCCCCTGTCATAATTCCACATTTTTAAACTTTAATTTAAAATATCGTTTTATTTTTTTAATAAACTCTGAAAAATATTTATTATTTTTTGTTATCAAACTATATTATGAGAAACTATATTATTTCGTGAAGACATGTAGTTTTAAATACTACTTAGAAGTTGTCAATTAACTTAACACAAAAATAGCCATAAAAGCATACGATTATTAGTAAATGATGATAACGATTAACAAGTAACGATGGCCGGACGACAATGATCGCTGTCCCTGCGCCCTACGGGCCATTTAGTGGCTTTTGGGTAAACATAGAATCAGATTTTATATTATCTCCGTCTTTCTGTAAGTACAACTAATTAAAAGTAAGGCAAATCTTACCAGGCAATGAACGATGCTACATGAGGGTCAAGCAATGTGCAAACAGTACGGCCCTCATGTAGTGGTTATACACGGAAAAAAAAGGCAATGAAGTGTTCAATTAATTATAATTAATTGTGTAAGTTTATATTTGTTTATTGAACGATACAAGATTATTTATTTTTACGATAAAATTCCTAAATAGGAGTTGTCGCATGTCGGTAGGTAATAGGTACTAATAAGCAGAGTTGATTAAAAACATGATTTTTTTAAAAAAATTAAAAAAATTGTTTTAATCGTTTAAAACATGATTTTTTTTGTTCAAAACATGTTTTTTTAAAATGATTTTTTCAGCTGTTTTAAACATGTTCAAAACATGACTTAATCGAGTTTAAAACAAAATATGTAATTTATTTTAAAAAAAAATAATTTATTTAATAATTTAATATCATAATTTTTTTATAACTTGACGTGTAATTTAACCACGGCTATCGGTTTTACACTTAAAAATCGTTTTTGAATATTTTGATAATGATTGATGATAAAGAACTGATCTGTTATCTACATCGTGATAAAGAATACTGATTACTGTATTTACTATTTTCAATTTTGGCGGGTTTGCAAGTGTTAG
>WHPZ01588676.1:3108-58029 GCA_016617965.1 Macrosiphum rosae
AAGTGCGTGGCCGTCGACCAGCTTTTGGTGCTCAAACAGGTCAAAGAACAGCTTGGCGACGGCCAAGTGTCCGTGCGCACGGCCATCACCAAGATCACCCAGGTGCTCACCCAATACACGACCGAGTACCACGAGGACGTTTACCAGTACGAGGCGGTCCAAAAGTCCGACGATCAGTCCAAAGTGTACGAGTCGGTGACCACAATAGTGGAGGACAACAAGGAACTGTGTCGGGTCGAGCTCGCGCCGGAGACAGAGCAAAGCCACCCGGAAAACGATGGCGGTAATACTGCGCCCGCGGCCGTTAACAACAACAGTACCGTAAACTACAATACATTCAAGAACTACAACATCAACAACGGCACCGTCAACAGTGCCACCATCAACATCGTACCACCGCATTCAGGCGATTCCGTTGACGGCGATCGGTCCGAGCACGAAACGCCGCTGGTCAATAGCGATGAGCATGATGGAGCCACCACAGACGAACGCGCCAGACCAAACCGCTCACGGGGCAGCCGGACCGCCAGCCGACCCGTCCCGACCACCGACGATCAACCCGAGTACACCAATTATACCCCGGTACGACGGGTTTCAGACGATCGCCGTAAACCCATCGACCAACCGCCGATGATCACCGACGGGCCATCACCGCGGAACGGCGATGGTGACGGTTCCGCCGCCGACATCGATACGGAAAACAGCGGCGGCGAACGAAGATATCGACGGTCGCGTCCCGACGGAACCGGTCGGAGGAACGGTGCCGACGAGCCGGCCGCTAACAACAAAATAGTTTCAAGCCGTTCGAGCGGAAACGATGCCTCCGACCGCATCGGTAATACGGCTGCGGACGGCGTCGACAACAACACCGTAGAACTGGACAACAGTTCGGGCAGTAAAGCCGGCGGGGAAAACGACTCTGACAGTGACATCGTCAGCGCTGGTTCTCACAACACGCACAGCTCGAGGAAAGGCTTGGTCGAAGACGGCTTTTTGAACAACGGCAACATGAAAGTCAATAACGTCGACAATAGTAACCGGAACAAAGGTACACTGAAAGGCGCCAAAGCTAATAATGGTATCATCAACGTCGGGACGACCAACAATGGTCCGGTTAACTACGGCACGGCCAAGGCTTACACCAACAACGGAACCACTTTGGACATGGACAGCCGCGACATCCGTCAGTATGTGGACAACATCGATAAAATGTATTCCACGATATTAAACGAGTTCGCTAAAAACTAACTAATTATTTTCATGTGGTTTGTGTAACATTATTAATTTATCAATCGTTTAGTTTTAATTATCAATTCTAATGTCAGACCATATTATTGTTGTGTTTTATTGCATAAGATTATTTATTTTTATTTTATTTATATCTTTGTGGATTTTGGGTTTGTGTTAATAAATGATTTATCTCAATATTTAAATTATTGTTCTATGTATTATATTGATTTTCTTAAGCTGCAGATCATTTTTCTAGTCTCAGCTCAATATTTCATAAAATAGAATATGTTATTACGGTTTTTACAAATTTTTTATTATAAACATTGAATGTTAGTTGCAGGCACGTCATCAAGGGAGTGTCCTTAGTGGGCCTGGCCCCCTAAGAAAAGTCAGTGGCCCCAAACTGGCCCCCTTGATTTTTATTTTTAAATATTATGGTGCTTAATTATCCCAAACCGGCTAAATCCTGAATGTATATTGTACGGTACTCCGGTATAGTTAACGATCGTACAACAAAAATTAAATTCCCAGATTCTCTTTTATAATATTATTCGTCACTTGACAATTCGAGATAAGACAAAATAATACGTATATTAAAAGATCGAAAACTAGGAATTCCAAATACGGGTATCGAACGCACATTTGATAAACACAACTACAGACAATACTAGATAATAGTGAACTAATTACCAATATAAACAAGCCTAACAAAACAATATGTCAAAATATATTATTATTCTCTATCGAGTTTGAGTATTGATCATGCAGCGTATAGTTCATATTGTTCACAAGTCATGAGTGAAAGAAAAAATAAATAATGAAAAGAACTTTTATAGGTTACTTTAATAAACCAAACAACTTAAGAACCGAGAAAGGTGAGTACAATAATCATACATACTTTCGATACATTTTATCTACCCAAGTCTTATTTACCTACATTTACTGATTATTGTAGTTATTTCTTAATTAGTTAATAATATATTAATGTCATTTTGGATATTCTAGCATTAAATAGGTTGTACGTAGATATATTAATCTGCATAAATTAATAGATGAATATTAGCCATTAGGTACTACATGTTTTAATTTTTTAAGACATTTTATGCTATAATATTGTTGATGAAGTTAAATACCTGTTTTATTCATTTTTATTGTTAAAACGATAATTATTTAATATAGCTTTAGACTTTAGTGCATTATAATTAGCACACTATTAATCTCAACACTATCTGTACTATCCAACTATCTGTATAAAGTATAATTATAATATCGGAGGTATTAATGTATATATTTCTGGACCATAAAAATAGACGACTTGTCCTTATATAGTTGCTTGAGATTTATTTTGTATATTTATATTAAAATATAATCAAAATATAATGTTTAATCAATATAGACAATATATTGTGAAATGTAGTATTATTTTTTATGTATATTGTCTGATAAGGAGAGTAGTGGTATTTTGTGAAAAAACAGAAAGGGGCCAAACAATTTTGGCCCCCTTATAGAAAAATGTCTGGTTACGTGCCTGTTTAGTTGGTACTTAACTAAACTCAATTATTGGCTATTCGTCCCTATTGCAGTCATAAACTTCTGTAGAATGTTATTTTTTATCATTTATTATAATAAGCAGTTGGCATATCATAAAATCATGATTTTTACCTTTTTACTGACGAAAATATATTTATGTTTCGATTTAAAACCGTCAAGACATAAAGTATATCGTTTATTTTAATTGAAAATATTTAGTTGTTCTAAATAACTATTTTTGCCTTAGAAGACGTCAATTTTGTATAGCATAATGAGTATAATGGTAATCAACATAAAATGTAATGATTTATGAATGTTTAATAGATAAACCTCGACCAATAAATGTATGTTCAAACAATTCAAATAAATGATTGTTGAAATATCTATATTGTAATTTTCTAAAATATTCAAACAACCATATACCTATTACCCAGCCAGCCATTATACTGACTCGGCTGAGCTCTAGAGCCGTGTCAAGCAATTCAGCGCCCCGGAGCTAAAATGGTTTACGGTGTCACAGGTAGCATATATAGGAGCAAATAAAGGCTTGCTTTTACAAAACTACGGCACCCGGGGGCAATTGCCCCTTTGCCCCCTCCCCTCCTTAACACGGCTCTGTATTGACTTCACCGGGTATCTATTTGTAAACATAATTAACACATATAGATAAGGTGTTAATTTTTTTTACATCGTACTCAAAACGAAATATCATTAAGAAACATAATAAGAGAAGCATGTATGTCATAAATGTGTAGTGGTTTTTACAAAACTAATTTTTATTACCTAGCCATACATTTTGTGTAAGCTTTTGATACTTATAATAATGATCAATTCACACACACTTGTAAATTGTCGGGCGTAAAAATAATTATAACAAAGAAGTATCAATGTAAAAATATGATGACAACGTATTAGGTATAAAATATAAATGCAACCATGGTTTGATCTTTATACAAGCTATAGGTCTTTAATTAATAGATTTTTTTTCTATCTGCTTGTAACAAAGAATGATTTAGTAAATGCCATAGAACAGATATGACAAATACGATTTGTTCAATGTGCCAATTTACCGTGTAAGTAGTTGTTTTTGTAAGCACAATGTATATTATTTAAGATAATTTTAGTAACATTATTATTATTATTATTTATTAACACAGAGAATTTATTTCAAAATATAAAATTAAATTAACGACAATAATGTAGAAAGAAATAACTTGTATTGTTTTTTAGTATAAGTATCCATCTAAAAACAAAAACAGAAGACTTGAAACGAACTCACAAGTGTTGCAACTTGCAAAACTGAAAATATACCTATATATCCTGCACCTTATTCCTATACAAGCTTGAGTTTCTGACTGGTGACAACCTTTAGACTATAGCATACGAACACCATCAAATCTTGGTAAACAATTTTGGTCATGTAACATTTTAAATTTTCGTTTCAAATCGTTTGATAGTTCCTGGATTGGAAAACGAAATTTTATTTAAACGTATACCCCTAAGACAATGTACCCACATAATTCATTTGAAAAATACTTGAAGGTTTTAAGTAATTTATAAAAAAATATTGTTTGACCTAGTTTGGCATAACATAGCCGAAACAATCGTTTAAATCCGTCGATGTAAAAAAAAACTTCATATAATATAAATTTAGTTCTAGGCCTTCGATTCTCTAATAATTATAAATATACTAATATCCGGTGTAAACTTTTAAACTGTCAAGGGATTGTATTACAATATATTATTATACTTATATTATAACGTTCATTACCTATAGTGCCTTTTACACGATTCCTTTGATCGTTTCAAGCGAATAACGAAAAACTATTTGTTTGGTGTGCCTCTATAGAACAATTGTGCAAACGCACAACACATGTATCCACAGTAAATGCGTCAACCACACTACACTTTGAAAAATGCTGTACTCAATACTTGAAAATAATGTTAATACATTTCTTACCTTCCTGTTAGCAGGAAACCCACACCATAATAACATAACATTATATAATATTTTCCCCTAATCGCGATTACGCCAACGGTGAAAATGTTTTTCACGTTCGTGTTGGCATCGGCGTTGACCTTGTCCGCGGTGCTCGGAGGTCCGTCCGGCCCGACATCGCGACAGATGACGTACGCAAAAGAGGACAAAACCGTGATGCGATCATATGACACGGCGCAGGTGTTGGCCGTCGGCGACCGATCGTCCAACCTGAAATACGTGATGGCGATCCAGAGCTCGACGATTTGGGCGGAGATCAAGAAACGGTCGTTGACGATAAACACGTCACAGGGATTGGACGACGAGGCCGCCGGAAAATCGCCGGACGACCTGACGGACCGAGAACTGGCGCAGCTCAAGCAAGCGTGCCACGACGGGCTCAAGTGCGTGGCCGTCGACCAGCTTCTGGTGCTCAAGCAGGTCAAAGAACAGCTTGGCGGCGGCCAAGTGTCCGTGCGCACGGTCATCACCAAGATCACCCAGGTGCTCACCCAATACACGACCGAGTACCACGAGGACGTTTACCAGTACGAGGCGGTCCAAAAGTCCGACGATCAGTCCAAAGTGCACGAGTCGGTGACCACAATATTGGAGGACAACAAGGAACTGTGTCGGGTCGAACTCGCGCCGGAGACAGAGCAAAGCCACCCGAACAATAGTGATGGTAATACTACGCCCGCGGCCGTTAACAACAACAGTACCGTCAACTACAATACGACTGAGAACTACAACATCAACAACGGCACCGTCAACAGCGCCACCATCAACAAAGAACCTTCAGGCATTATCACTGTCGAAGAATCACCTGAACCCGGAACTCGGGATGACAACGGCTCGGGCCCGAGGCTGTCAATCGTTATCGCCCCAGAAACTGAGACCACTGACGGTGACGGATACATCAAAAAACGGTCTGCAGATGACCGCCTACCCGCAGAACGTACCACCTCTACCGGCACCGATATTAGCGGTCTGACCGCTGACGAATCCGTTCGCGAAATTCCCGAAAACGACATTAGCCAAAAACGAGCCAGACGAAACCAAGCACGTAGCCGCGGAACCTTCGACCAGCACCGTGAACCCGGTATGACCACCGACGCTCAACCGCGCAAGTACGCGCGCTCGGCAAACGACAAACGTGCGCCTGCGGGTCAACCACTGACGACCACCGACGGACCGTCACCGCACGACGGCGTCGGTACCGATGGTAACGGTTCCCGCGGACAAAAAGCTCGACGGTCGTGGCCCAGCGTAGCCCGCGTCCTGGCCTACGGCCGCGACAAGAAAAACGTCTCGGGCCACCAGTCCGCCGACGCGAACGCCAATGTACACGACCCCGACCATGTGGAAAACAACAACGTGAGCCTGCAAAACGGGGTGGGAAACGGGCAGACCGGCAAATCCGATTGCGACCACGACATCCTGAGCGCGGGTTCGTCGAACAGCGGATCCGTGCTGAAAGGTTACGTGGAGGACGGTACGCTCAACAACGGCAACATGGTGCAGTACAACGTCAACAACGGTACCATCAACAAGGGCGAGATCTCCGGGAGCGATGCGGACAACGGTATCATAAGCGTGGGCACCGTCAACAACGGGCCGGTCAACTACGGTACGTCCGACACGTACGCCAACAACGGAAAACAGGTGGCGATGAACAGCTACGACGTCCAACAGTATTTGTCCAACATCGACAAGATGTACTCGACGATCTTAGAACGACTTGCAGGCTGAGTTTACCGCTCAAAACTCAGTATCGCCACGTATTATACAGTATTAATTATTATTAAGGCAGTATTTGTTATGATAATAATACGAGGGTTCGGTGTTTGGCCGACTTTTGGTTTCGTTTACGCCACGTCATAACAATAATTCGTAATGTTGTAGTAGCTAGGTTATCATTATGTTATCATCTTTATCATTATTATAATATTTTATCACATAAAATTCTTGTTATTAATTATATTATACCTAAATCCTGTAGTAATGTTATAGCTAATAATTATTATTAATATTGTTGTGTACATTGTGCTGTACTGAGCCCGCACGGGGTGTAAAATATTATCAATAAATAAATAAACAAAAATATTATGTTTCGAGTAATATCAAACTTTTTTTCAAGCTATTTGCTCTAGTTAGTTCATTGGTAATGATTGTTGTAATACTGTTCTCGTGTTATCAATACTAAATTACAGAAAACACGGGAAAATTCCACGTCATCATTTTTTCTTAAGGGGATTCGATACCGTGATTTTCTGTTTTTGTCTAACACGCGCTTGACATAGTATTTTAGACGTGTTTTTCGCCAAACATTCCAATTGTTCTATTGAAGCGATAAGATTTCTGAAAACAGATTTGAATTCGTCGTCAAGTCTACTTGTAATCGACTTCCCCACATTTTTGATTTTGTGATTTTAACTTCTCCAAAAATTGAAATAACAGAATTTTTAAATACTCTTTTTGAATATGACATTTTTAAAAAATTAGGGGATAATATCAAAAATGTGAGACAGTCGATTTCAAATAGACTTGACGACAAATTCAAATCTGTTTTCAGAATTCTTATCGCTTCGTTAGATCAATTGGTATGTTTGGCAAAAAACACGTCTAAAATACTATGTCGCGCGTGTGTTGTACAAAAACAGAAAATCACGGTATCGAATCCCCCCTTAAGCGTAATTTGAACGGTTAATACCTATTTTGTTAACAGGACACTCTATGCAGTCTTAGCTTATCAGAATGTCAGCATGCATAATGTTGTTTAAAATAGACGGTACCTGGGACGTCTTAATCTCTAAACAACGACGAGATATTGTAATGTAGGTACTTACATGACAAAATGTATACAATTTGTATGTACCTGCGAGTTATTAGAAACACCACCATTACAATTTACAATACATTACGTGGTTTTAATGAGTTATATTTAAAGAAAACACACGGAAAATCGAATAAAATAATTTAAAAAATCTCATATGATGTATTTGGAAACAGAGTTATTATGAAGTATATTATTATTAATTGTTATCTCAGTTTGTTTTGATGGTGCAAGTACCATGCCCGGTAGCATTGGAGGAGTACAAGCTAAGTGCAAATTGGAAAATAAAAATATTCTATACGTCCACGGCCATGCTCGCTGTTTTAATTTAGCCCCAGTAGAATATGTAATATGTGAAAAGGTAAATTCGTTATCTACTTTGAAAATTAATATATGTATATTTAATTTTTTGATACTATACAATTTATTTATATTTTATCGAAGGAAGTCCTACAAGACAATATATATTATAATATGATATTTAATAAGATATAATTACATCATTCGGCCATGAATTTGCAAAATTGAAATCATTATCTACTACTCTAGATGCGCAATTGTAGGGCCGAAGCTGTAACTTCTGTAAAAAAACAACTATGGATCTATTTTAACTGCTATACCTAACTAATAATTATAACAATTTAATAAGTTAGTCGTTTACAAAAATAAAACAAAATTAAAATTCCAAGCAGGCAAATTGTATATGAAATGTATAGAATATAATATTATAATAATATTATACGTGCGTGTGTGTTTGTGAGTGTGGTACCTATAGGTGTTGTAGGAGTGTATCTGTATTTGATGTGTAATTAAATGTGCTGCACCCGAAGTAAAATCCTGAGACCACCTATATGATCTATCTAGTCTAATGCAACATTTCTATCAAATTTTAATGAAAAAAAAAACACAGTATTCTGCAATCACATAATTAATATTCACGTCTATAAGTACATTTTTAATGCTATACGGTTAAAAAATGAATTCCAATTCTATAGGTAAGCTACAATGTGACACGTGTGGCCAACAGTCAAGTCTCTGCGCAATATCACGTCAGTACTTTTTCATTTATTTTTTGTTTTTCTTATAAGCAGAATAGACTTATATTTTGTTGTGCATAAAATCGCAAGCATAAATGATTCCGTTATGGCAGCCGAACGTATTTCTCTAAATATTATTCTCGATGGTTATTCGCAACAATAACTTATTAGAACTTTAATAATTCCTTGCTTTTTATTCAACAACAATAAAGCAATTGTACGTTAAATTTTTAAAGAGGTACCTACAATATTTAAGAATCTTATTTATTTATCAGACGAAAACATATTTATGAACAAGTGTAAGCTCTGCAGGCAGCTGTAATGGTAAACATTTAGTGTAGGTACCGATATATAGTGTGTATAGGTTCAATAATATTCGATGAATATCTACGTTTTAATATATAAAATCAATATAATTTTCGATATTATATATTTTATACGTCTGGTTAGTAGATAATGCCTATACTAATGTTTTTTATGGTTATAATTACAAATCATAAAAGTGTCTTTTATAGGAGCAAGGAGCCTATAATATTTTAATATTAAAATATGATATACGTATACCTATAGTAGGTATCATGGTTGAAATATACAGGTGATAACATATTATAGACTCGGATTGTTATCATCAGATACAAAATGGCTGCGTAAAGGGATATCAAAAATATCAATAATTGTTCTTAACATCAAAAATAGTAAGCTCCCTTGACGCTACCATTTTCATTTTTATCATTAAAGATTTGATTGAGAAGGAGTATATATGCAATAACCTTGTATATTTGTACCATGGTAGGTATACTATTATTTAACATATAAACGTGTTCTTTTTAAATGATCTCAACACCTATAAAGGTACATATACACTATATCCAATGCAAAACTAAACATTTTGCTTATTAAAATAATAAAATTATATAAAATTATTATATCATAATATAGGCATTTATATTTACACAAGATAAAACGTCTGTTTTGATTAAAACTTTTTGTTTCAGATAAGTTTAAAATTACCTTTAAATACCTATTGATATTTCATACGAATATTCGTTTATAATACCCAGTATATTATATTAAAACTAGTTTTTAGTTTGATACGAAATATGAGATACAATGCAACAAAATAAAAAAATATTTTTGTGGATACATTATTTTGTGTTTTTAGCAGCTATTTTATGTAAAATAACAATATTTAATAATTTTTTTTATTTATGTGTACTGTGTAGGTATATTAAAACAAAAAAATATTTCCAACGTAATAAATATTTTGATATTTAATTGTTAAAAAATATTAGGTATATAAAATTATAAGATTGAAAATAAGTTGAAAATATTAATTTTAGTAAAAAATATTAAATATTAAATCCGACAAATTTAAATCAATTTGGTATTTATATATTTTTTATCAAACCATGCAAAATTAAATTTTTATCCATTTACTTTTGATTTTTTTTTTTTTTTTATTATTATTAGCTTCTAATTTAAACTATGGTAGCTCAAGGTATTTTCGAGTTATTTTTAATAAATAATAATTGTAATTTGTGTTACAAATAATCGAACAAAAAAGAGTTAAAAAAAATGTATTTATATAAAATTATTTTTAGCTTTTAGAACCCTATACCTAAGTATTTATAATTATATCAAAAAACAAGAAAACCGTTTGAAATAGTTTTAATTCTATAGCAGTTAGGTACCTATCAAATGCGTGCTTACTGCATTGTAAGGTTTATCTGATGAAATAATATTATTTGTTGTATACCTACTACGATTATATTATATCTTATTGAACATGGCTAATTAATAATTGTATAATTACATAGCTTGCGTGGTCGGATTTATTATTTAAACAAATTCTAATCTTTTTTTCATTAATTGTTATTATTATTTAATAACTTTTGCTGTATTAATTATTCCAACCTTTATAATTTTACAATAATAATCATTAAATTATAAACTGTTTAAGTTCGAGAAATTATTTTTCATTAATCAGATATTATTTAAGTGATTGTAATTGTAAATATACGTCAAATGAACTACCTAATTTTTTTTTTTTCACAAATGATATCGTAATGATAACAATATTGAAATACGCACAAACAAGTGCAGCTCCGTATTCGTATATATAAGTTGTACGGTTATTTCGGCAGCGGAAAGAAGAATTCTCGAATGTCATTCGACATTCTGTGGCATCGGACATCTCTTGACATATGTGAATAACGAATTTTTTTTTTTTGTTTTTCGTTCGGGTCATAAGGGTTTGTGCATTTTCCCAATGCTAATCATTGGTATTCGTTTGTGTGGAGACCTTTGAGACCGCACTCGGGACTCGCCCGTGTCCGGGAATATTCCAATACGATCCCAGGGGTGTGCGGAATTATTGAACAAATAAAAAGTTCTACATTTTTTTTTTTTTTTTACATACGAATCGACCCCCGGGAAAAGTGAAAATATTTTGATGGGACGATACAGAGTAAGAAACACCAGAAGATAAAACCTTGAATTCAGTGAAAAGGGAAAAACCGATTTTATAAAAGTTATTTTTTTTTTTAACACACGACTATATATAATATTATAATGCGTATGTGTGTGCGGGCTCGAAGGAAAAATCGATTCAGGTTTTCACTTATTTCCGATTGCTCTATGCATAAACTATACTGCGACGTATGCGTTTGTAATAGCCGTACGGAAAATTACGTACACGTCATATGCAATATTATTATTCAGGTTATTATAGATAAACGTGTTCGCATAAAATATTCAAAGTCGGTAAATTTATTTCAAACGCACATTTTGAATATAATCTTTAAAAGTTTTGTCGGGTATTGCTTTGGAACGTAGGTAGAGCAATTTACTTTTTGCAAAATAATTTGAAATATGGCCCATTGTTTGCATTATTAGTTTCGTATTATTATGATTGCAACGAGTTTTAAACAAATATAGCCTTGGGTATACATTATTATACCGACTACAGAATATTTACTGTAGAAACTTTAAAGCCATGTATTAACTGGGCATTATATTATGTTTTTATGTGTTAAAAAAAAATGATAATTCAATGATACACCGACAGCTTGAATTCGAGGATAAATAGTTTGTTTCGTCTATTGATATTTTAAAATTTAAAATATTTTATGTCCTCTTTATACTCTAGCTAAGACTATCCGACATCTGTTGTTCTTAACTTATCATCTTATAAGAGTAGGTATATTATATTATTATATATAGGACTCTAGACTCCGATAAATAAGTTAAAATAAATTACAGCTATTTTACATCAAATTGTTTGGATGCGCTTTATAAAAAATCGATAAATGTAAATGTCGTAAAATCGGCTAAATTATAATTTATCAGTTTATTTGATTCCATACCGCCTTTTGTAAGGTACCTATACAATTTATAACAAATAGCTTAGGTATATTATTAGTGAATATAGCGCATAAGAGGAAATTAAAACTTAAAAGTATGCAACCGCAAAAACATACAACAGAATACATTGAACCATGTTCAAGTGAATTAGTTAGGTAGTCGAAAAACTAAAATAAATTAATACAATTTAGTTGGTGGAGCATTCTATATGTACGTGTGCTCGGATTGAAACGGTGCCGTGCGAGGTCGAGGTGGTCGGTGGATATATAGTCTGGTCGAGATGTGGTATGGAATTTTGATGTAGGAAACTCAACACTAACACGACCCGTTTACGGTAGTTATTTGTCTATAGATGTATGCAATGTACTGAGGCAACGAAAGCGTGTTACTGAAAAAATCAAATAAATAGTAAAAAAATGAACATGTATAGAGTAACTGTGTGACGTAGATTCGTATGGACGTCGGACGAGAGGTGATCAGTATACGATGTCACAAAACGAAGAGAGAGGTCGCCGGACCGTATGTCCATCCCCATCAAAGGTCGGATAACGCAGGAGAGTCTACCAAGTTGCCGAGTTTGTGCTCCGTAGGTGCAGGTGGTTGGAAAGAGCGACTATTGGCGGTACACCGCAGTTGCTTGTTCTATGGGCTTGAGACTTCTACCATGTCATGTGCTGGTTGTGACCATTCGAGTTAAAGTGCAATGAAACATAAAAAAGTGATCGGTGATTTGAGCCGTGATGAGATGGGAAGCGTCGACTTTTGCGCCACATAGAAAGGAAGAAATAAAAAAAAATGTTTCGGCATCGACACGGTGAGAGCACGCAAGAGAAGAAATTCCTAAGGAAGGGCGAATAGTAGAGTTTAGTATTATAAAGACATTTTATAAGACTTTTACTCGCTCCAAAAGTTATTTATACACCTAGGTAATAACAAACATTTTGCTTATAATTAATTATAAAGAAATATTTTATGATTAAATTATTTACGTTTAAAAAGTCATTAGTTTTAATTAAATTACAACTTGGTGGCTGTTAATAGATACTTAGTAATTTTAACTATAAGTAATCATTAGGAAGTCTTCAAATTTGTAATTATTTAATGCTAAGGTTACAATGTATAAAGCTATTTTCGCTGTAATAGAACTATATTATTGCTTTCAGAAATTATGTATTCATTATTAAATTATTTATACAATTTAGTTACCGTTTTAGAAATACGTGTAGAGTCAAAACTCAAAGGTGAAGTTTTTCAATTTGGTAGTTTCTATATCTATATACCTAAACAGCTAAACTTGAAAACTAATACAATGTTTTTTGTTTCTGACTATTATATTTAAATAATATATATATATAGTACATGGCACTCATACAGGCACAAACAAAATAAGTTAAAGGTAGTACCAGGCATAGGCATAATCTTGAAGGTGCATACTTACTGGAAATTGATTAGGCTGTGCATTAGTATGTAATTTTTCTCCACAGTCACACCCTTAGTTTTTCCAATAGGGGTGGGTAGTTATGTATATTCGCCAACATGAAGCTATGCTCCCGACTTTTATCCATCAGTCAGTAAGTTAGTAATTCAATGTGAATACAGTTCATTTTAATTTAATTTTTGTAACTTAATTATGAATGAGTGCATTAATAACTTATTAATTATTATTGATCAATAATATTACAATAAATATTTATTATTGATCAATGGTAACGAAATATCTATTTAAAATAACACAAAGAAAAGTGTGGAAGAACTAAACAATTAAAAACGAAGAAACAAGGTTATCTTCATCAATCGATCTTCAGCGTTATGAATATTAAAATATATTGCACTTACATCGTATTTTTTAAATAGATAATAATGTATTTTTAAATAGTCAAATCGGTTTAATCGACCTACCAGTCATTTTAAACTATTGTACATTTTTTATTGAAATAAATCAAAATGCAATCAATTTAATTAAAAATATTGCATCTATACGACCATAACTCATACTGAAGTAAATAATATCCTGTGCAAATATCGTGTCCCCGTAGGTAGGTATACGAATATTCATAAGTCGTACAATCGTAGAGTGGTCACTCAAGGAGTTAACTAGGTGGATCGGTAGTTATGTTCGTAATTTCCATGAAAATTTACTATTACTTACACACTTTTGAAAATCGATAGACAATATAGACTAAATATTACATTGTTCGTTTAAAATTCCCAACGATGCATTGAATATTAATGGTTAGAGCTTATTTTAGTAGAATAAATAATTAAAACATAAATAATGTATAATTGTATACAAAAAATTCATATCTACTTTTGGAATTAACATTTATTATTGAAGTATATATTTTATTCAATCAATAATGATATTATATTATTATCTAGTATTTTATATCTTATGATGACCAGAAATACCAAGCAGGCAATTTTTGTCACTCGTCAACAATGAGCTATGTACTACTTTGTTATTTTTATTTTTTATTTTACCCTATATGGAAAAAGCTACCTATATATATATTCAAAATATTGAAACACTATTTTTAATACACATTTTAAGATTTGTATGATTATATAAATAATAACATATTAGGCGTTACAATAAAATAACTAATAAGTCAGGTTTGGTAAATTATATTTCTCTGGGTCTATATAACAAACTTTTGCTATACGCATAATATAGCTTATGTAGAATATAATATTATGACATTAACTAAGTCATATTATGTTAAGTATAATAACTGATAACTGATTCACATATACCATTTATTAATTAATTATTTATACTTTAAAGTTAATTAATTAATGAATTATATTGTTCCGAAATTCACCAATATCTTGCTTAAGGGTATATTATTCTTATAATTTATTGTTTTTGCTATGGTTATATTTTTGTTTTTTTATGGTTTATCCAAAATTATTTTATAGGCCTACTAATTTTAAAGCTTTTCCTAAATAAATGATTAATTCAAGATAATATTGGAATTTGATTATATAGTCACCTATTGCGAAATAAAAATAATATACATTATCTTACACTTTAAATCGAATGTGTTTGATTTCCTGTAAACTGTTTTGGGAGTTTGGGACTATAAGTATATTATATAACTGCAGCAGTAACGTATCCAAAAGTCACCCAAGGGGGGGGGCGAATTTAAAAAAAATAAATTGTCTTTTTCTTTAGCCAAATATTATAATAGAAAATAACGTTAAGAAGACCCCCCTCGTATCTGAACTCCGGAAGTAAAAAAATTGTACTTCTGATATGAATATTATGATATTTGAAAAAAAAATTACAAGAATGTGTATTGCAGATTAAGGGTAATGAATAATACTAATAATTTTATATTAACCTGGCATGTGAGTACCTACCTATCTACATTTACCTTTTAGACTAATTCAAAAATAATAATTAACCTACTTCAAAAGATATTAGATTTTCTATAATAATAAATAACGATCAATCATTAATAAATATAGGTATGTATAATAACTTGCTTATTGCATATGACTATATGAGTATTATCTTAATAATACAGGTACCTAAGCTAGGTATTAGTTATTACTTATTATAGTTATTATTAAGTAAAAATTGATCAGTTTAATTTAATTTTTATCGTTATTGGATAAAAGAACAATGTAGACAATATAAATACAGTCATCAAAACTTTTAATGTATTAGTTTGGTAACAATAATTAATCCTCTTAAAACGTAACTTTTTTTACTGGGAAAAAATAACTTATGATAATAGAGAGTTGGAGTTTTGTATGAAAACATTGTACTTATTTTTTATTTTACTATAGTCTTATTAAAATAATGAAATTATTCTTAGAAGTTAATAAGCCCTTTAGTGTAAAAACTTAAACCTGCCTATAACAGAACTTTGTATCTCCATTCTTTATATCCCACGTTTAACGAAAATAAAACAATTAATCAACTATTCAAAATGACTTGGTAGGTACCTATTGAAATAAATGAGTAAAATTACATTATTTATAAGTTTAAATTTGTTGTAGGGTAGGTAGTAGGTATTATAAGCAAACAGAAAACGTTTACCATAATCTCCCTACTTTGAACCTCGCCTGAATCGATGAAAGTTGTCGGTGTACGTATATTATATTGTTAAATATTTATTTCGTTTTAACATTTTAATGTTTTTAACTGAAACATCTGAAGACTGCAAAATACAATGCGTTGAAAATAAAATTTTGTTTAGTCGACCGACATTATTATACAAAGGGCAGTGAGTCGAAAAAAACGCTGCAGCGGTCGCGACGCATACGAAAAAATTGGAAAAAAAAAACTTATTATCTTGAACGAAAAATATTGTAAATATTATGCAAAGTGCAGTAAGTGTATAAAAATGCCTATAAGACGTGCGTTAATCACGTGCGTTCTACATGACGGTGGCGGTATTAAATAGTATACATACGCTGCTGCTGCTGCTGCTGTTTATTATTATTATTTTCTTGACGTACTTATAAACATTATAATGGTACCCATATTGCACGTACGGTATACCACAACCATATTATACTTTCCATCATATACCGTCCGACGTGCACGCAAATTGTTATGCGCGGAGCACGGTGGCGCGGGGATAAGAAAAGAACCGAACGAAGTTTTGCAAACTACAAAAGTTCTTCTTTCACACTGTATACAATATATATAAAGGTATAACACTGCAGTAGCACAATTTATCCTATATAATATATATATATATATATGAGATACGAGCTATCTTTTTCGCACGCATTATATAACGACCAAGCCCGGATTAAGGGTGCGAGGGGCACGAACTACCGGGCCCTCAAGACTCTACATATTTTTATGGGCCTATGTTCACCGTATTATGTACATATACATTTATAATAGACATTGAATAACATTGTGTGAAAAATAAAACACCTAATGACTTGAATTTATTATTTTAAGACAAAATTTCGATTCTGAAGATAAAACACTTCTTGACACTTCTAAGTTATCGCAATATTTTATGATACAACAATTTGCTTCGGCAAATGGTAAAAAAAAAAAAAAAACGTTTGATTTAATATTTATACGAGTTACATTAAATAGTTCATGAAAATAAAAACAAGACAATTTTTATATTTCATATTGGAGCGACGAAAATCTTAAGACAGGCTTGATGACGACGTAAGTAGGTAATATGTTTATTTTATTAGTATTTTTTAATACAAACTAATACACTCCAAAGTCACGGGGGAGTAACGGATGGACAAAGCGGACATTTTGGAAGGTTGTTCGGGTTATTCAGTTTTATATTTATAATTAAATAGGTAAGTTTATAAGTCAACAGATTTTACTTAGCGATAGTTAAAGTAAGTCCTATAAGTTTCTTAAATGTATGAATGTCTGTTACTTCAGGTAACAAGAAAAGCAGATGAGTGAATTTCATTTTTTATACGAGGGAGACTCTATTTTGTCGCTTGAGAGTGACAAAAGGCTGAATTGGGCTTGCGCCCAGGCCCAATTTTTTTTCTGAAAATCGTATCATCGCCATAAATATTTATATTTCATCTATATAGCCTTCTAGGTACACTGCTGTAGCCTGTAACAGAGGATAATGACATAATGCATTAATTGATTTATTTCGTGATGAGACGACCACGTGCGACGGCGTTAATCATATCGTTTGGATTTGACACGTACCTCCGATATAATATGACTATTACAAAGTGATTAGTGGATAATACCACCTACCTACAGTGTAATTCCGGCTAGACGACGAGACGCCACCGTCGTATACTATTCGTAATGCTTGCCGTTACACACACACGCACAAGTGTCGGGCCGTGACATGTCTGTGTAGTACGATTAATAATCGTATTAATGGCGGCGCTTGAATAATAATAATAATTATTATTGTCGTCGTCACGAGCTATGACCACCGGCAAACGACGATTAGCGAGCGGGCGACAATTGGACGGAATTGAAACAATTGCATTAAGCACGCGGACGTGACCGGAGCGCATTGTGAGACGGACGACCGAAGACCGGCAGCCAACACACAGCACAAGCCAAACGTCATACGCAATATTATTATAATATTATTACATTATTGTTATACACGTCATAATCATGCTGAATCATGGATGATTAGCCGATCCAATGATCAGCTATTTTGTAAAATAAAAAATGTAATCAAATTATGATTGATTTTTGGAATGTCGAAAAACCGACAGTACCTAGTCTAAGTGTATACCGTTTTATAAATAAATAAGTTCTTTTTAAAAAGTAAAAAACAATAACTGTATGTAGAAAAATCTAAATGTGGGCACCTATGTGTTTCAAAATGTCTTCTTACGGATCGAATGGATAGTAACTGCATACTTGTTATTACTTATTATACCATGTCAATCGGATGACATTATAATATTATATAATATGTACATAAATGAAGAGTGAAATAAATTTCAAAAGTCATTTTATACGTAACTACAATAATAATTTCGGTATTTGAATAACACGCGTGAAACATTAAATGCAGTTTTCATAATTGTTTTCAAAAATGTTATTTACTAATCTTAATTTAATCGTAATTTACTTATCTGTATACAATATAGGTGCAACACAATACCATACGACTTTATGCAAAAGTTAAACAAATTGTAATTGTTATGGTAATGTGGTAACGGGTAAGTATACAAGTATAAATTATACGAAATGGAACTATTATTTTTAGGTATGTGAATAATTTTTTTTTTCTTTTTGGCTTTATAATTCTGTAAGAACTTTGGCCACCACTGTCATCGTTCTCCAATCACCACGATCCTGGACGCTATCTTCTCAATCCGTCACTTCGAGTGTCTCTAGATCCTTTTTTATCACATGTGAATAATTACCAATCTATGATATAAGTTAAAGTTAAAAGTGTTACAATTATCTTTTTTCTATCGCAGTAAATAAAAATTCACTGATGGTATCACCATATTGGAATATTAAATGGTGAATATATTATTATTGTTCATGTAATAGAACAGAATGGTATTCAAAATATTTTTCAAATAACCTTTTTTTTTATTGCGTGCGTACTTTGACATTATATTTTTCCTAGATACTTTTGCAAAATTAATTTGTGTAAAATATATTGTTCTAAAATTTACTATGTTTTCAATACAATATGGCCACGTAGTACCAATGTTAGCAAGTGGCAAGTCACCGATACAGTACGCAGTGTACACAGCAGTTATTTGGCGAGTTAAACGCAAACACGTTTTCCACAACATAATACCATCGTCGTAATGGTGTTTTTGTTTTTACTTGTATCATAATATGATTACGACGGGCGTATAAAATATAAAAATATATTCAAGGCGCACGGTGCTCCGAAATATGAGATTTCCATTTTTTTTTACACGAAAAACTGGCGAAACTTTTGTCCCGTAAAAGTTTCTAAGTGCAAATAATCGTTTTACGTTTTTATCGTCGGTAATTAAATCGCATTTACAGTGAAAAGGTTCTTATAGTTTTGTTAACAATGATTAAAATGAAACATTTACCCACCACTTGAAAGCGCGCGTGCACTTAAGAGACTCGATAGTTCTTTACAAATATGGAGAAATATCCACATAATATAATATAATATGTATACCGGTTTTGATAATATGGTGTACAAACATGTCTAGTGCATGTATAGCTTTCCTATACAAATTGCGTTTACAGTGAATGATAATGGAATTGCTCACTTAATTTATGATAATTTTTTAATGCAATGGACGTATACACAAGTGGGCATTTAATTTGCACAGAGTTCGCATTAGAGTGTCTAATAATATACTCGAGCGCTTAATGTGTTATAATATAATATTATATTATTATACAGACGTCGTAGGTACCTACTTCAACGAACAAATTTCATAATCAGACCAAAATATTAGGGCGTGTAGTATCAACCTTTTAGTAATAAATTCCGAGTACTCGCGTAATAACTACCAGGATTATTCAAAGGAATGGAACACATAAAGTACAGTTAAATAAAATGTACCTATTGCGTTACGGATTTATTTTGAAGTGGCGAGCAGCTAGCCAAGACTTTTCTTAAAGTATACGACTGGATGGTAATAGCTGTCGTGAAACCCTCATTATAAACTTCCGGCACAAAAGGTTCGACTCGTGTCTATTAGTATTTTGCTCGCTGTTTGGGATAGTGCACTGCGGTGTACAGCAATGATAAAACTTGTGTCCCAGGGTATAAAAAACTAAAAACCATGGCAAAAACATATTTGAGTCACGTGAAAAAAAAAATCGGTTGCCGCAGATAAATATAGCGTACATTCCTAATGGCGCAATACTACAGCACACAAACAAATAAATATAATATAATTTAATATATTGTCCAACGAACAACACGTATATACATGTATATATACATATAACTGTATATACACATATACAGTGTCAATGGATAATCAAACGATTTATCCTCAAATGGTTTTTGTTATTTTGTTATAATTTAAAAAATATCTAACGTAGGAACTTCAAAGTCATTCCTCTGTTAGTCAAATAATAATTTTTCATACACGATGAAATTTTAAAGTTAAAATAATTTAATGCTAATTTATTTACAGGAGCCTATTATACAATTTTCGACATTTTTTAAACCTTTTTTGTGAATGTCGATAAAAATATTTAAGCTTTGGAATTTAAAACAAGATTTTTCATATATGTAGTACTTATATCAATTTAAAAATATAAAAATTACAAAGCCAAAATTTTTTTAATACACATTTCAAGTTTTAATTTTTAATTTTTCAAAATTGGATACCTAAACGAAAAGTCACTATATTAGTTATTTTGAGGTAATGCAAACAATATTATTCTTTGGGACTTCTCGGTACTGCATATATTGTTATTTACTATGAACAATGATATTTTGAAAATATTAAGATTAATTTTATGCTATAAACTCCACGAACCTATTCATTTCACCGTTCTTCGGTGCAAGGGTAGTACTTATTAACATATCTAGTAATGTTATAAAAATTATGATAGTTATTAAATAATATTATATACAATTTGTTTTGGAAAGAATTAGTCCAACCTACCGTGTTACTATGATATAAAAATAAAATAAATGCTTATAGGCAATAGCGCAATACAAATATAATAATATTAAATATATTAAAATAATCCTAGAAAATATTTAGACTGACCACAGACCATCTCCACTCAGAATTTATTTCCGTAAGCAATGATTCATCATTAAATATAAATTTAACCCATCCATTACGGTGCGACCTACTCAATGACAGGTACACTCGACACCTACGACAACTATACGGCAGAGCGACGACTTCTCCGGTTTTTTATTTTTCAATAATGGTTTTGAAACGCAAATAAGGAGGACCCCATACAATATATATATATATATGATTTATGTATAAGTGTTTCTAGGTCTGAAATATTAATATAAATATAACAGTTTCAGCATACATTTTTTTATGCAACTTTGAGATAGTTTGTTTACTTTTCTAACCCTTTTCACCGGTCAATCTTTATTAATTTTATCTGCAATAATGTATTTTTTTTTTGAATCTACGGTACCGACAAATATTCGGCAATTTATATATTATGATATAATTTAATTGTACTTGTTCTACTTCTGTTTCTCATATTATATAAACACCAAGACACTTGTCCGCCAAATGGTAATGAGCGTCCTGCATTATGTCGATTCTGTGATCGATTTTTTACTACGACTAATATGCAAAAAAAAAATTAAAATTAAATCAACACCGAAGTTCATATTACACCTAAAGTATACAACCGTATGTGCGAACAGATTCATATTGCATGACGGTATAACTAAAATGAAATTTTTGATTTTTTCGATTGATTTTTAACGATAAAAACCACCTCGTTTAACTTAACCTGGACGGCTGGACACGATTTAGCATTAAATTAAACCTACTGTATGGATTTGTCAGCGCTTGGATTATGATAATTTTTCATATTATTAATAGGTATGATGTGCTAACCACGTTATAGTTGAAAATAATATTACTATGGAAATTAATAGCGTCCCGGAGGCCCAAAAGCATAAAATATTTTGAACAAATATTATAACACTAGAATTTCAGGTATAGTATCCGGACCGTTACTATTTAGTGCTCACAGTGCTACTTTTAAATTTTAATAACATACAACATTGATTACTTATTATAATATTATCTAATATTCATCCATAGGTACACACGCACGTACACAATTATTTCAAGGTGGCAATTTATTGTTAAAAATTAGGATTTATATTTTAAACATTTTTTAAAAATTAAAGTTGATTAGTTGGAGTTAATTTTCCTTGTTGATTTCAATAGTTTTAGTTATAAGAAAATTATGTAGCATGACGTGTATCTGTATGATGTGTGCCTATATTAGACTGGTAAGCACACGAGTTATGTCAACCAACACTAGTGCACTAGTATACTTATACAATATTACAAGTTATAGTATCTTCAAATCAAAAAACATAGAAAAACGAAAAATAAAAAGTTGAAAATGAAAGTTTCACTTTTTAAATATCTTTCGGATGACGGGACAGAGGCACGTCAATGTACATTGGACACAAATCGTCGAACGGTAAGCAGTGACAGATAATCACGTCACACGGAACACGCGAAAAAACACTAATAAGGTTGCTGGACGGATGACCGAAACGCATACCGCGGTATATATATAAATAATTTATAAATACCAGACGATGTGTGAACCGGATGCGAAGTGTGCGGGGTGAAGAGGTAAAAGCTTTCGGAAGTGTTAGAATATAACTTCCGCCATGTATTTTCGAGAACAGGTTCCTGCAGAAGGGGGGTATTCGACAAAGGCGTAGTTCTGAACAGTGTACTATGACTAAGTTAAAATGTTACACGAATCGAATTATGAACTTTGAATACATTTTTCTAGACTACTATAGAGCGCTAAAAAAAAAAATCGTTTATCAATCCTTACAGTTAAATCAGTACCCTAAATATTCTTAAAATTATTCTGTAAGGTCTATATTTTAAACCTATATGGGGCTATATGTATATCATGCTATAATATATTATCAGTAAAATTAAAATGAAATGACAGTGTTATCTTTACAGTGATACACAATACAAATTAAATGTAAAATATAAAAACATAACAAATCGTATTGGTTATGTATTTTTTTTTTTTTTCGTCACAGCCCACATATTTTGCGGTCTTATACTCGAAAAACATGGCAAAATATCGACATATTTTATGGGTTATCGGTATATTATTGCTAATATTAAAGTTGGTAGCAAAAAGTCCGTATTGACGAAGTATACAGTCTGTTTTCTTATCGAAATGTGTTCTTTGTTTACAAACCGTTATTTCACTATGTTTTGTTGTTTAGCAGCAACTTGGATTTTCGTAACACGCGAATATTTTAAAAAACCAGCAATAAAAAAATGTATACTTCTGACGATTTTATACAGAGGATAATAATATAGGTGCATGCATGTAAAAAAAATACAAATTTTTGTCCCGATATTAAGAAAATGCTATGTAGGTACATAATGAATCCACTGACGTGCACAGAACGTCTATAACACTGGCACACCGTGGTAGCTATAACACATTTAATGTGGTTACACGAACATTTGCGTATTAAAAATAAAATGCAATTGACGCCACTGGTATTAAATAGGTATTATAACATCTGGTTGGAATGTTGAAATAATTGTCCAATCTGAAAACTACGAAACTCGTTCACTACCTATATGTATAGTATTACCCTGCATGGTTACATGTAAACCCGTTGTGAATAATAAAGTCGTTTCAGATAGATTCTGTGTAATAATTGTAACTTAATAATATTGTTTATAAATAACCGATACGAAAGAATGTTTTGCACAGGTCACAAAAAAAAAAAAAAAAAATAAAACGAGTTCTATACAAACACCTCTAACACAATATTATAATTTTATATTGTATGGAAAAAATGTCCTCTCTAGTGCATCGTAGTTTCTAAAAGATAACATCTAAAGACCTGTCTATATACATTACTACTCTTTCGATATAACGGCGAATTTTTAGTAAAACCAAGCGTGTATATTATGTTTAAATTACGTTTTTATGTTATGATATTTAGGAGATACGAGCAGATGGTGCAAACAGAAATTTATTGGATGGATCCTCTTAGAGGCCAGTGACATAAACTTCTAAGGAGAACGTCGGCACAGTGTAAAGTTATGGGAATTTATGAGTTTTGCTGCGCGTGAATGTTTTTTTCTTCTTTTACAAAACACGACTATACGTCTAATAATTCTGGTTCCAAACGTGGTTTCCAAAACAATAATAAAATACCTGTTTGTGCCGAGTTTTGAGAGGAAAACCAAACGGTTGTATTTATTTCACTATACGATATCGTAGAAAAATCTCAAAGGACAATCGCACTGCAAGTGTTTCGAATTCTGCTGTTAAATTATGATAATAATATAAATATATCGCCAAATTATCATTTATTTTTTCATTAAGCCTCTTTGTTTTTCTGTTTCTAAGGTAAGACATCACTAATACATTATTATGTATTACTATTGGTCTATAGCGTACAATATTATTAATACGAGACCTGCAGGGGACGGTATACAATAGATATAATAATATGTACAGTATTTTAAAAGTTACATTTATAATTTATTTAGAAACTAATTTCGAACAATTATGAAAATAAAAATTATGTAAAACATCGCTTGGTACCTCTCTATTAAATCAAAAAAGTTTTTAAATTATTATTCAGTATTTAATAATTGACAAAATAAAAAATAAAATTATATTAATTATAATTAAAAAAAAATTACATTTTTGAGTGTTGAAATATACAAATCATTTTAGATAAAACATCCAGGGTGGTTGAAAAAACCTAGGGGAGAGGGGGGTTGGTGAGCGTATCTAGCTATCTATCTAGTATCTATCTATAATAGAAGTGACCTAGTATTTTAGTATTTTATAAAATAATTTAAATTAACTTAAAATCTTATCAGTGATCAGCAACCGGTGGCCCACGTGACTATTCCATACCTATAGCCGTTGTTTTTTAAAATAAGACAAAAGATTTTAATTTTTATGCGACACGGCCTGCGAAACCTTTAATTTTTTTAATGCGGGACTATAGTCCGAAAAGTTTGTCACCATTGATCATAATGATTGCTAAAAAGTAAGCTGTGCTTCCTAGAGTATAGAAAGTATATAATCTCCGGTATTTGTTTGCATGTGTTTTTTTTTTATATTGAATTTCTTTATTGTTCCTTCTTAGACCTAAATTCAAGAGATAAGCTTTAAATAAACATTATTTTTATTTGATCTTGAATATCCTGATTTCCATGGTAGGTAATTTACCTTTAAACCTAATGTATTTTGATCTATAAATCATGAATGTGCAGTGTGAAATTGGTTAAGTATTTAGATATTTTTATATTAGATGTCAGCAGGTACCTATTTGAAATGTTGAATCCATTGTTTCAACTCAAAATAAAAACCGAGTATTTCATTGTATACAAAATGGGAAATAGGAATGTAACCATGAATGTAGATGTAAAAAGTATGCTGAACAATTTATAATAATATTAAAGTTATTTATATAAGATGCACGAAACATAATATATTATCATGCCTTCACTTTACATTCAACAGTTACCAATTCGCAGTAACTTAAAAAAATAATAATCCTAAACGTATGAAACATTTTGGTTTGCTACCTTTATAATCAAAAACTCACTTCACCAATCGATCGTAAAAAAATTAACATTTTGGGGATATTGAGATATATATTATATATAGCACACCGTACACCTATTAATAGATGCCAATTGAAATACATCATTTATATTTATATTATTTTATATATATATATATATATATATATATCACGAAAACAGCCTCTCATCTTCTGTATGTTGTTTAAGTATGACGTAATAATCGTTGTAATTATTAATTATCATGTACCTTGACTGATTTATTTATATACAAATATTAGATTTTCAATATTCTTTTAAATTATAAAATAAATAAAATAAAATAAGGAATTGTTTGAAAAAAGGTTCGTTCAAGTCAATTGAGCGCATTTACGGTAAAAAGTTGAATATAAACTGAATTCTAAAGTTCGTTTCATTTGAAAAGTTTTAACAGAACGACTGGTTGTTATGCGATGTTTTTCAATTGAATCCTGATTTCAATACACTTTATCCTGTTTATGTTTTTCGAATATACTTTTTAAGGAATTATATATACGAAATGAGTAGGTACCTATATATATTAGTCGTTCGTATTTCGTTGTGTACATATTTATTTGTGTGGTACTATCTGAAAAGCGAACAAAAAAAAAATGTATAGAACAAATAGATCACACATTTAATAAGCTCATCAAAGTATTCTTATAAAGTTATAAGAAACAATAGAATCTCTTTTGTACAAAATGCTGTCCAAAATAATACGATTAGTAAATAAGATGTACTACTTAAACATTGTTATTAGTAATTTTAATTATTGTATTCAGCTGGTTTAAATGAATTGGTGTAAATTACAAAAATCAGTATTTTTTTAATTCTTTAAGCATTATATTATTTTAATGAACATTTTTTGTATTGTCCCTATTCGACTCGTTAATATGTACATTGTAATGAATAATAACAATTTAACCCCGTACAGTTATTAATCTGACAATATATAATGGTTATTTCGATTTTTAAATGTATTTTTTTTTTTGTATGCGTTCCAATTGTATAATAATAATAATAATAATAATAATTTGATGGTGTACACATTTTTTAGTCCAAAACCATTGTTAGGTGTTATAGTGACGACGACCCATTATAGGGCCGGTGGGTATCGATTGTTTCAATACGTCACAATGGGCACCGTGATTATGATTTATGAATATACGAAAACCGTTTTACGGGTTTACAAAAGGCCCATGTCAGGTGGCTTGCGAGGAGATTTTATATCCGTTTTGTTTTGTTTTTTTACGATTACTTTTTTTAACTCCATACACCTATATAATATTATGTACCAACCTATACGTATACATTTATATGTTATATTCCCTCCCACCCCCTGCACACGTGTCAGCCGGTCGACTCGGGCACTCAGCAGACAACAATGACCGCGATTCCAATCTCTGAAACACACTCACACAGATACTGCAGCAACAGAGGTACAACAGGCCTCAGCTTGAGACCTATTGTACGATATTATTATTATTATTATTATTATTATTATTATTCCCTCCAAAATAAATTATTGTTGTACGGCGTGGTGCTTAAACAGCGATGCTCAAGAGATATTTATCGTGTAAATGAGAAATTTCGTCTTCACGAACGCATCGTAGTCGATACGTATTTAAACGGTTTTTTTTTCGAGAGAGAGAGAGATCGATAGAACGGTAATTAACAACACGAAACACACAATGGCCTGTTGATAAACGACGACATGCTATAGGTATGTAATATAATATAAAATATAGTATACTAATATACTGTAGGTACATAACATACGAGCATTACATATAGACGACTAAGAGTCTGACGTGCTATACTGAGGTGATCTGAACGTAATACGCCAGTCATGGTAGTATGGTACGAAACATTGTTATGATTTCAACGATAGTCTCAATAATAATAGTGATAATAATATATAGTAAAAGTTACAGTAGTTGTACATGATGTCAGAATTAAATAATATATAATAATAATAACAAATCGTTAATATCGATGCGATTTATAGTTATTCGGACTTGTTCCAGAGAGGAGCAGAGAGTCTTATGGGCTGTATGGTGTAGGTAGACCACTACGACACTGTTATTATTTATTACTACTACGGCATCGTCGGGATATTATTATTTTGTTTCGATAACATGCGCACAGAGGTGATAATAGTTTGTAAAAATTGTCGTGCCATAATAGCAGCGACGATAATATAATGGTATTATAATATATTGATATTATATTGTGTGTAATTATAATTGTTCAGCGTCATCTCTCCTGACGACGATGTCACGGAATAAATCACAATGTTTGTATCGTTAAGTCATACTAATTGTTAGTTGTACAGCCTACGTCCTATGATTTTACTGTTATCCATATTAATAGTTACTATTTGGTGTTGGATGTTGACTCACGCAACACTAGTGGAATACTACAGCGAATAAAACAAGTATTGCAACCAGCCAACTACCATTGTAGTGACTCTAACATTAATACAATTATTCAAAAATGAAATACCTAGCTTTTGAATTTATGATTTAAATTATTTATCAATTGATTATATTGGTGTAACACTCAAACAGATACAAATATTTAAAAATATAACTGTGTAGATAAAGTGATAACTATAGTACATATAGTTAATGCTGAAGATATACAACAATAGAATTGTTTTACATAGATTCTGGTAAAGTTGTTTAACAACACCTCAACTGATTTTTTATCGACATTATTTTTAATTAAAAAAGTTTATCAAAAGTAGATTGGGTATAATTATTTATTAGTGATATGGTTCAAATATTTAACGACTTTATTTATTCCATATAGTAACCAATATTGAATCTATTAAAGCACTTTTCTATAAGTAGGTACCTACAATACAATCATCTATATTCTATAAATATGACGTATAGATGAAGATGAACATTAATATTCTATAATTTACCTTAAAAGCAAATATTAAAAAAATATAAATATAAATGTGTAATTGACCTAGTTGACAATACACTTTAAGTCTTTCCACTCGTCTACAAAACAATGTCCGTTTAGTGTGGTGATCTCGACAGTATTCGTGCAGGTTAATTTCATTTATAACTTAACCAAGTATTTAGTGTGGTAATTTTCTGAGAATAGAAGTTCTATATTACGTCCACTGTCAGCGAAACAGACTGTAAATAGCCATCGCCACAGGCCCGACAAGTTTCGTCACCTTCGCGGCAAATCATACAACGCCAACGGGCAACGCCTAAGCATCAACATGTGTTGTTACGACTCTATTTGGCTCAGAATATGACGTGCCTCGCAGTGACTAACAGCTGAATAAGTGTCCTGGAATGACGATATCCAACTATTACCAGAAGATCGATATGAACGAGGTACCACTACATGTATACACTTTACACCGCGAAATCGCACAATGTAGTTTATGCGGTTGTACCACTGTTGAACACGCTGACTGTGTAGGTAATCTGATGCCCACACATGGACCAGGTTTAACCAGTGATGCACTATATTGCAATGTTAGAAATACATTTTCTGTGGTAATTATTGTACTCGGAAACATCTCACCTCGTACACTTATCGATCTCCAGTATAGAAGTTCCACCGATATTGAGATTAAAGCCAAGATGAAAAGTTAATTTATGACGTTCGCAGAATATTGATGAATAATATGTATAGGTATTTAATAATAATATTCAGCTGCCATTTCATATTTAAAAATTACAAATAAATGTTTATGGTAAATAAATCAATTAGCAACCTGATATTAACTAATATCCTATTGCTAACAAAAATAAAAATCGTACAATGACCAAACGAAATGTTGGTTTATGTCACCCGATCGGACTAAACGGAGTGCTCGTTAGCAGAAGTCAGAAATATTCCAAAGATTAATAGTTATTAATTGTGTCTGATTAATTTCAAAACGAATACCATCAGTTTGGATCTAGATTTCTATCACATCGCAACATCCCTTGCCAGTTCACCGCCGGATAAAACGACATTTGAGGGGTATCATATAGAATCGTAGGAATCGTAGGAATCAGTGGTTAATAGCGGTACACCAATAATCCACGCTTCCGATTTTACATTCCACTGACACCCTATACGGTTGGAAGTGGAAATTCGAAATTCTGTCTAGGACTTTAGGTATTTGTCAGGACCGGGATTGCACGAATCGCGAGTACGATACTACGACCAGGCAAAAGTGATCCGTAAGCTCAATACCATTATTGTCGCGGTGGAATAAATTGAATGTACATATTTTTTACCAATGCAGCGTATTATATATACGAAGTCGATAACGACCCAACGATGATGGCGGGGGAGGGGGGGGTGTTGCACGAATGTATATTATAAACTACACGTACCTACCATACATACAGCCTACAGGTGCTCTAAAGACTGCGGCGGTGGGGGGGGGGGGGTTACCTATAACACACGTGCCGTCGACATTAAAAAATCATCTACGAATATAATCCGTGCGGTAAGTAGAGGTACAACACAACTCGGTACAATAGTACCACCTTCGCCGTTCGAGTGGTTTCGCGGAGTACTGCAGCAATACATATGCATTCGTAACCTAACCATAAATTAACTCAACTATGTTATAGCTGGTTTCTATATACCACGCGAACATGAATAATATTATTATACGGTAAGGTCGCAGGCCAAAATATCTCTTTTACTGTTCATTTTAATTCCCGGACCACAGTCGCCAAACGGAGACGACCGCAGCGCAGGCGAGCATTTATTTTAAACGCGATACCATATTACATTATTATTGTTATTATTATATTAATATCATGTTAACTATACAATATAAATGATAATAATATAATATGTGTAGGACCGACGTGGGTACCATAATATTATAATATTCAAATTATACTGAACGCGCCAATGTCAATAAAAAATATAATATGATATTCTTGGTCCGTGCCGCGCTTTTACGGCATAATATTATATAGGTACGCTGAAATTATATTTGTTTTTCTTATAACAACATCATACATAGTTTATGAATTATGAACTATTAACAAAATGGTTTGTACAACACAGCATAATAATTTATTATAGTACCTACTGCGTTTAAATTTGTCCTCGGATATCGTACAAGTTCGAACTTCTTCGTTCTTATTTACAATTTATTTTTAGCTGCAGTATTCCGCAGTAAACTAGTATTACAGAATTTCATACTAATTACTAATTGATATAACTTATATTTTGTTCAAAACAATTTCAGTGGTTGTCTCAGGTTTAATTTAAATCGATTTGATTAGGTTCTTGGTGTGAAAATATTTTGTTTGTTTTGTGCTTTGAACTTAATAATTTTTAGAGATTTATGATAATACCAATTATTACCTTATGCTTTTGTCGGTAAACAAAGTTTAACAAGAATGTCTGTACTTAGAGTTATCAGGCAATTTATATGCAATAAGATAATATGTCATTATGTCAGTATAATTAGGTACCTACCTGTATTTAGAACCCTTTTGTACTAAATCCGTTGTTTTCTATATTTTTACAACGGTGACAACTGACAAGTACACAACAGTTATCAAACAATAATTTACTATGGACAATATGTGTTATTCGTTCCTGTTTGATCATCGACTACACCGATAATGTTGACTTGTTGACAATATTATATCAATCTCAAATATTGTACCCCATATCCATATTAAGTAGAATCCATGCTGTCGCTTGTTTCAATGATTTACTCAGGTATGAAGGTAATCAAAAATTAATCTTCATTATTTGCCCTTGCTATTCTCTTTGATGTAGGTACTTGATAATAGTTATATTATAATTTAAATTTAAACCTATAGGCTATATTAATCACTGACGAACTAGGGTACCACAGAAATATTGATGTGACACGAAGTTTATTTTCAATCAAAAATCAATCTATTCAAATTAAGATGCAATATTATGTATCTGGTATCAAGCATGTTTATTTTATACATAAAAATAGTAAAATTAAAAACATATAGGCCCGTACGCATAGACGGTGCCTTACGAGTCACATAAAACCATGTAACCAATACTTAGCGAGTCCTTAAATTTGAATTGCACAGTCAAAATAATAGGAATATAATATGATTTAAAAAAATATCGTCAATTAATATAGACAATGTGTAATCTATAATAAAATTTATGAACAAAAACAAAAAAAATAAAATAGTACCTATTTCATATTTTCTGCAAGCAAATATTGTTATAATATTACAGTATTACATTCTACGATAAATTGATATATTTCGATAATGCGATACTTGTGGGATATCTATCAGCAACAAGTAACAACTACACAGATAAATAGATAGTGTATAATATTGTCATACGTCAATAGACGATATATATACGATTATTGAGTATCTAGTGTTGTAGACCGTATACGTATATTCCTCATATTTCGGCGTAGGTACGTACCTATATATGATGATTTCAATTTAAATCGTTTTCAACCCCATCATGGCACGAGTGCACGATGGCTGATGGCTTTTAGTGCTGCAGCGCCACTGTTTACCTAGTCGATGGAATCGTATTCGGGTAAATATATTATAGTGATGGCATATAGTCGTATAGTACGACGAGACGGGCCACGATGGGCGGCATATAATAATAATAATAATTTAATATGACGATGCGTACAACATACCTAATATATTACGAGTACGCGTCCATGTGCATATTATATAGAAGAGGTTCCACTAGGACTCGCGGTGCATTTGCATCAGTATAAACAATTATAATGCATTTCGTATTTGAGAACACACATGGCGCGTTCGGTTTCAAGATGAATGCCCTCCTCACCAAGTCGTCGCCGTTAATGGATTGTTTACCTGTATTTAAGCTTTTAACACACACTCGCGCACGGGACGGACCGAGCAAACATCTGCCACTATACAGCGGTGGGGGGGGGGGGCACGACCGCATACAGAATATCTTCTTTTTTTTTTTGAAACCCGATTCGCCGTGAAACAAGTTTCTATGGCTCAAGGCATAAATTTATTTTATTATTATCGTTACTTTTTTTTTTTTTTGTTCTTTTCTTATCCACGGCTCAACAATAGCTGGTCGCGTTGACGACAAATTTCTTGTGTAAAGACACTATTTTTTCTTTGGCGAGCATCTGAGAAAAATAAAAATAAAATTACTGCACTTTAATACACGACCCACCTCTTCTACAACGTGTGTTCGGCCAAAATCCCGATGAAATCCTGAGGATTACGTCACTCCGTACATAATTTAATAGTCTTACAAAATACAAACACACAGGTTACAGTTCTTTATTTTTATTTGTTATCATGCCAGCTGCAAAATGACTAGGTATATGTAGGAAAGTGGAAACCACTAAAAGTAACACAGAAAACCTCACGATTGTCGAAATGACGACCAGAGGTTAAAATTAACATGTTATAACGAGTTTTGTGACATGTATTTTAACCCGTTGGTTGACGTTTTTAGGGTGTCATATTCGTATCACGAGAGAATAGAGACTAACTAGTTGAGGTGCGAAATCATACTTTGACTTTCGTGTCACGTAACGAAATAACACCGCAATAACAGTTTAATTTCGTGTACAAATTTTTAAAATGTTTTGAAGTATAGATATATTACGTCATAACACAGGGTTTCAAAGTATAATAATGTAATATTGTTTGTATTTGTATTTTTTTCGTTTTTATATTTAATTGTATTTGTATACGTTTTTTTTTCTTGTTAACCTGTTAAACAAATGATATAAATATAATAGTATGTAGAAACGCACAACGGTTGTGGCAAACAAAAAAAAAATTAAAACAAAACCTATTTTAATTACAGTACATTTAAAACTGAATTATTTCATTTTTATTTTTTTTTAGTGTATTAATATTGTCTATATCTATACAAATTTTAATAAACCTTAATCGAGCTAATTTTGATTCATTGTTTTTATTTTCCCCTGTTTGGATCTTTAAACAAAGATCGGAAAATAAGAAACTTAATAAGGAACAAAATGTATTTTATACACTTTTACACAGTTCAGTTATTTAGTAATCTTTCTTTTAGAATTTAAAACTTGAAAAAACTGTATTACCTATATAGGATTACAATGAGATCTGTCATCCGCTTTAGAAAATTATATTAAGTATATTAAAGTTAAAGTAGTTATTTCAACATAATATTATATACCTTACAAATAACACCTCCCTTCGTCGACTTTGCATGAATAATACAATTTCCAGTTCAGTGGTTTCTTTACCTACTAGGTAACATGTTTTTAGATTCTTATCAATCGCTTTGGTTTTACGGCTACCTAGTTTAACCGTTTTATAATGGTACCCATAAGTCCATAAATAAAAATAAAATGTACTATATATTATGTAATACGTAGTTATTAGTATATTATTATACTTATTACCTACTCTTGTAATTTGTTAGTGTAATACTTACTCTGATTTAAAAATAATAATGATTAAAATATGATAAACCGTAAAATAATAATAATAAACAAAACATTGTGCCCAGGCCACAGCATAATTTTCGTATCAATAACATTGTCAATATTATAAATTAACATTATAGATTTCAATAGTTGGGTCTAATTGTAGGCACCTACATAATAGGTTTGTATTCATGCATCATTGTTCAATGTGTTATACATTTTACATTCTACCGAGTTGAGCAAAATTCCTAAAATAGAGTTTTTGAAAATCTAAAATCCAACTGGTGTTTGATATTTGTTCGATTGGCATAGAACAACAAATAAGCATTAGGTATTAATATTTCACATATTGTGTCATTATTCATTGACAAATCCGAAACAATCTACATAATATTATTCATGAATCATAATAAATTAAAGTGTCGTTAATTTGTATACTCTGAAGCACATTTAGGCTGTCAGTCAATAAATATTGATAGACATACGGTAAATCTACATAGTAAGTAACACATAATATTTCCTAATCGAAACATATAATATGAGTAGGTACACTTATGTACAAAATAACATGTAGAGTGCTGTCATAGGTGCTCTGCAGTTCGTAAGTACATATTTGAACAGAATCGCACTTTGATGTCTTAAATTTTACTTTGTTGCCTCCGTATATTATGTTTCTTGTATTAATTTTCACACAACCATCAGAAATAAAGGTAAAAAATGCTCTGCGAGCTCATAAAAAATTGACCACGGACAGGCGGCGACGGAAGTTTATTATATGAACCTATTGTTCATCGCCATTATACATAATACATTATTCGAATTTTAAAATCTTCTACGAGGTGCTTCAAATTTCAAACCCTCACTCCCAATCACAGCACGTCCTCTGACCTCTGGGTATGCCAGAAACCTCTATATTTAATATTCACCAATCGAAGCCAACAGCATAGCGTATACACATTTATGTTGTAAATATAATATAATATAAATTACTATCAAATTATAACAATATAATATAGACTATAATAGACGATCGTTACAATTTTGCTTTATGAATTGCCGAGTTGCGTTGTATGACAATATTGTATCCACACTAGTGGTGTTACAATCATTTTGCACTTATAAGTATATAATATAGGTATCAATATTATATTATAATATTATTTCAGAAATACATATTGTCACCTTCGTTCTTGGCGATTGTATTACGAGTAAAGTACGCCTTATCTACGTCGTCGGTATTTTTCGTTTACTCTTCGAATAGTCCTATATTGTCCAACTTCGATCGGCCAGCAGAATCTTTAATCAGTAAATCACACCGCATAATGTTTTGATGGCTTACATACGATATATACTGTTTCTTTATGGCTCGTACGTGCCAAACGTTATATTATTATTTATTATATATATATATATTTTTTTAAGTGCCGCACGCGACGAGCATGTTTATTGTAATAATAGTTACGTTTACATATCGAATGTCTGTATATATTTTGTACAGCGTATTACCGTTGTCTGTATAGTAATCAAAATATTATTACACCATTTTTACATCTATGGATTTTTACAATCATAATGCAGTTTATAATAATAACTCATAACCATTATAAAAGCATTCTCTTAATGTTATATCTTGATTAAATCCTGAAGGATTTACAGTTTTGATATTCATACCCTCGTATAGTGAATAATACTATTATATTGTACATCTCAAACCAGTACAATATATAACCCAAACTATTAAAAGGGTACCTACCTATCTTCGGTGTAAGTTTGAAAACTGTGGTTCGTATTATCAAAAAACGGCAGGTTAGCAGTGGCGGATATCGGGGGGGGGGGTAATTGGTGGACCCCCTTCCCCTCAGAACTCGGATATATCCGCCACTGCAGGTAAGGTATTCACGATCGTAATAATGAGAACCAACTTTACTACATTGTTTACATTACGCTACCGTGGTGATTATGACGATAAGTTCAATTATGATACAATTTACATTATAGTAGTACGCATGGAAAAATCATTAATTAAAAAAACTTGAAAAAACTGTAAATTTACTGTGGTGTAGATATTATTTAAGATGATATAACTTTTATTTAAAAGTAGGACAACAATATTAATAACAGCTAATGAGTGATAAGCCAAGTAACCGCCGATGTTGAAGAATTAACAAATATTAAAAAAAAAAAAAAAAATTGAATAAATTATACATTAAGTACAGTAATAATTATTAAATTTAATACAAATTTTTATCGTTAACTAAGAACTTAAAATAAATTGAAGACAATATCATAACTATTAGGTATATTTTTAATGCAAAATAATTGTAGTTGAAAACATTTGACCAAGAAAATGATTCTGTTTTTTTGATGACATATTATATTGTTTACAATGGCATCATATTACTATCATAATAGAGTCTATAGATATTATATTATACTCAGGTACTCGTATAATTAATCATATTGTTAATTAAAGTAAAATTAATATGCACAAAGCGTGTTTCGGAAATACCATACTGGATTCAACGTAAACCCAATCTAAACTAGTTTGGTATTTCTGAAACATAATATTATGATGTTTTGACGTACCTGCTTACCTATTTCATTATCAAAGTAAAGGGCGTACAATGTACATACAAGACAGGTTATATTATGTACGAACATGGTTACCAGGATAAAGTATATTATACATCGTCACCGTTCTTTTGTAATATCTAAAAGTAACAGGACTGGAGGGAAAGTGAGTTTAGGGACACGTAGTATAATGACGATCCCTGCTCACTTACAGAAACATTTGTTTACTGCTTGTCCCAACAACGACGACGTCCTATATAACAAAACAGTTGTTCAATTACGGTCATAAGTTGAATGCGGTTTTAGATTAAATATATTAAATTCGGGTTGTCCATTGATAGGTTAACTCAATATTATTCCAATACTAGAATAAGTGGCATAAACGATGACCAACTGCCTTTCAAAATAATGATAAGTCATAAATGTATCCCTTTTCTAAAACAGTTAAGCATTATCTTACTATACATATTATTAGCATCATACGCTGTCTCGATCAGTAGCCAAATTAGGGGGAGGGTCTAAGACCACACAATTTTTTTTTTTAGACAATATCGACCTAAATTTACAAAATATAACATTTTATATTTTTTTCGTTTATGTTGTTTTGCACTTTTAGAGATTACTGGCAGGTAGGTAATAAGTGCCTAAGGTTATTTTCAGTTCTTATAAAATGTATACCAGCTATTAACTTCAGGATGATCGTAATATTACCGTGACCCACACGTTGCCCCATATTATTAAGACGATGTACGATACTGCTTAGTGCCCAATGTCCATACCGTCGACAGGGGGACACTTATCTGTTTAGTGTATAATGTATATAGTATATTTGTATATAATATGGTTATATATGGGTTTGCTCCCGTGGGTCATATTTGGTTAATATTATGATGCCCCTGACCTCAAAAAACGAGATGTAATTGAGACACCGATACCTTCACATAGACGCTACCTTAACAAAATCATTTGCCATTTTTTTAAAAACTAATTTAAAACCATTTAAGAAAAATGATGCCGTTATTCAAAAGTGGAAATAATAATATAAAAGAATATTTATTAGTTTTTTTTTTTTTTTTTTTTTTTTATTGATCACAATAACATCGACAACAAAGGCCATTAGTTACAAATATTAACAAATATTTACAAACGATATAAGATATTAGAATATGTGTTGAGTAAAAAAAAAATATATGTTATATAATTTGGATTAGAACATTTTTTTTTTTTTTTAAATACGATTAAACAATTTTGTTTGTTTTGTAAAATTAATTATATCTAGGATATTTTCTTGATTGGGTCCAAGTATAGTGTGTAGGTGGTATGATATCTTATGGTCAGCGCGCTCTTGATTATACATTAAACAATCGGCTATTATGTGCTTGACGGTTAATGCAGTTCCACAGGTTTGGCAAATGGGAGGATCCTCTCTGGCCATGAGGAAACCATGAGTGATTCTGGTGTGTCCTATGCGAAGTCGGTTAAGAACCGTCTCCTCTTTCCGAGTGAGTTTTGGGCTTGTCCACCGGTAGATGTCTCTTTTTATCTCGTTTAGTTTAGTGTTTTGTAAGTTCCATAGTTTTTGCCATTTATTTTTTGAATATTCGTTTATGAGTTTTTTTGGGAGTCAGTATATGACATTTGGTTTATTAGCATGGTTTCGTTCTTGTTAATGGCTATGGATGCTTGTTCATCTGCTATTTCATTGCCTCTTATTTCTGAGTGGCCAGGTATCCACATGATGATGATTTCTTTACCCAGAAAGGAAGCTTTGTTGAGATTGTTCTGGATTTTAGATGCAATGTCGCAGGGGTTGAATTGGTTTTGTAAACTTTTTACCGGACTTAGTGAGTCACTGAGGATGATGAATTTGGAGTGGGGTTCTTGGATTATAATCTCAGTAGCCATTAGGATGGCAATAATTTTGGCTGTGAATATGGAGCAAATATTAGGTAGTTTGTGTAATACTTTTTTATTTGGAAATATTATCGAGAATCCTACACCTTCATTAGTTTTTGAACCATCGGTGTAAACTTCCTGAAAGTCTTTGTAGTTATCTATTGTGCTTTTAAAGAAGTTTTTGAAAATATAGGGAGAGGTTTGATGTTTGGGCAGACAACTGAGTTCAGTATTGATTGTGTATGTGTTGGCCCACGGAGGTTGGACGTTTTTTTCATTGGTTATGATTTGCGAAATGTCTAAGTTGCAGTTTCAGTATTTATTAGTGTTTGGCATTCAATTTGTTAACAATATTATATACTGCTACACCGTCTAGTGTAACTATACATTTCCCATCTGTTTCCATTATTTGATAGTTTAGTTGAGTACAGGTAACACACAAGTTATAAAAAATATTTCTTTCGTTAGAACGAGCATTAGAAATGTTTCTCTATAAAGGTATTCTCAATTGTATTATAAAGTCGTTGGAAAATCGATAGAAAATAGTTTAAGTAGACTACTGTAAAAGTATTTTAAATTAAATGGATGGTTTGTGCCTCTTAAAATGATTATCTGTAAATTATAAACTATGTACCTACCTAGGTAAATAAATTAAAACAAAACTTCTAGCTAGTACGATTTCTACAACTTCTGTGTATTATTTTTTATAGATGTTTTGTGGCTTATATGATGTGCATGTCGATTTACAATTTAATTTTTGTTATTGAATTGAAATTGTGTAAATTAAGGAAAAAAAGTATTTTATAATTATTTGTTGACAGTAAATACTTGTGCGTACTTTGAAAAAGTATTTAAAATACGCATATAAAGTTTTTGAATACTTGTGGTACCTACTCAAACTCTTTATAAGTCTGCCTAAAATTATTCTTAATTATACGAATTTAACAACATTAAACTATAGAGAATACTTTAAATACATACATGTTTATAAACCTTTAAATAAATTAATAAAAATAAAAATAATAATTTATTATATTTAATCTCATAACCATAATTATTATTGATGTTATATTTTTTAATTAAAACTACAATTGCACTTCAGAGTAAAAATACATTTACTTGCGTATATAAACCACGAGGTTAACTAAAGTGGGTACTTTAGTTTGGTTTATATAAAATTAATTTTTATAAGTAAATATTACAACATGAAAAAAAAATGAATTAAAATAATATGATAAAACACAATTATTAAAAATAGAATAAGGGATTTCATGACGACAAATAGTTATAGTAATAGGTAGCCAGGTAGGTACTCAATAGTCTGAATACTAAAACAGTTGTAGTTGCAGTTGTATTATTTTAGTATACTGAAATCTCAAAAACTAATATAGAAATACACATTATATATTTTTTAGATTCTGAGTGAAACGATGAATGTATTGATTTTACAATGATGTGTGTTTTTAAATACACATTGTATATTTTTTTTATCTAAAAAATATTTCCAAACTATTAATATTGAGTTAGTCGTCAATTTTACTTACCTCATAAATATTAACTAATACCGTCCCTGGAAAATATGTAATTATATAATACAACTCTGTAAAAACAGGATGTACCCACCGTGGGAGGGGGAGGGTTCTTGTGTTACAATAACCACTTATTTGAATTCCGATAAGGTTAACTCAACGTGGTGTAAGCTTATATGCATAATTTATATAATAATATATGTAATATAAACTGTAAAGTGAACAGTAAATACTGTGAGCGTAAATACACACAGAACAAAAAAAGGGGGAACGATAAGTGATAACACTACCATACCTAGTTTTCTTATTTGACTATTCGCCTTAAATGTATATTATATTAGTATATACCTGTACAGTGTTTGATCGAGATCAATTTTTTTATTTATTTTCTTTTTGTATACCTACTTAACAATAAATTACAATACAGTTTTCGCTTACAAAACAAATATTAGACAACATTTACTTAGAATATATTTGAATATAATTTGAACATTCTACTCGGCTTGCCAGTCATAATGTAATTATTAGGTTGGTGACAATTATATTTTTATCGTGGTTTGTATTATTTTGTGTTATAAAAATCAGAAGAACAATACATTGAGTAATTATTACTGTTTCCGATAAACATTAACTAAAAATATTCACATGTAATAAATATAAACATCTACACAGGCTGTTAATTTATGGACTAAATTATTTTGAAATATTTTTTTTTTGTTCTAATTGAGCTGAATACGGTTGTTAATTGCTATTAAACGTTGTTTTGTATTGTTATTGTTTTCAATATGAGATACCTAGGCAAAATGTATACTTAACAAATATTGAGATAAATAAATTATTATATAATTAGTTTTTTGTATATTATCTAGGATCTATTATTTTGACTGTTATGTATAGGTATCTAATATAATTTTAAATTTAATATATTATAACAATATGTATAAACATTATTATTATTATATTATGATGTATTTTATTAAATTTATTGTTAAGATATTACATATCAATCTTGTTTTTTCAAAGTTATATTTACGAACTTGTTGATACTATCGGATATTTGTTTATTGCAATTTATCATCTCTAACATAAAACGTATCAAATATATTATAAATTTGATACTATCGAATATTCCATACACAGCAGCAGCAGCAGCTATACCATGAAGGACTTACAGTTATAAAATGAATGCACCTAACTTGTTAGTATCTTACCTGTCTTGTACTATTATATGTGCACATTTGTATATACGTCGTACTATAAGTATATAATGTGTATAATGTGTTAAATGAATCTAAAATTATAGGTGTGTACTAAAATTATTTACAATAATATTATATTGTATACAGACTATAGAGCTACTGACAGTGTTTTATGTTATTGACGATTTTTAGTTACTGTCGCTTTGTAATGTTGATAAACAGTTAGTTTCGTACATAATATTATATTGTACGGATATTGTTTTGCAATAATAATTTGGATGGGTATTATAAGGTAACTATATGGGTGACTATGACGTATTGTGTAGGTTGTTGAGTCACAGATACGCAGTTTTGAAGGGCCGTTTCCAAGGGCGTCCATCAATCAGAATTTATAGGGGTGACAATACCATAAAAAAATAACTAAGAACCAACCAAATGGATTTTATTAAATAACAGAAAATAAATACATAGCATAGATAAACGATGTACCTATGTCATGTATTATAAATTATAATATCATCAGTAAAAATAGTTTATTATATTTTATAATTACAAAAAATTACAACCATTTCACATTTGTCTAGGGGGGTGACATGTCACCTCCTTGCACCCCCTAATGGGCGCCCTTGACTGTTTCGGCACCGCCGTCGGCTTCTATCCAAGCCACAGATGCAAACATTGAGAATGCACCAGGATTCGAGCATATTTTTAATTCAATTATTTCATTAACAAAATAAGATAACGTAAACTATCATTTTATAGAAACGTCAAAATATGATTAAATTTGTCAAAATAATGAATTCGGTGTATATTTTTACTAATATTTCAGCTAACATATTATAATAATTTTTAAAACATACTATTTGTCAGCGGTGCTCATAAATGTACAATGTGGACTCTGAAGGACTATTGTATGTGCCTAATCAATTTGTAATCAATCAATCCTGTAATTAAAATGTATTTGCATTTTTATATTCAACAGTGTCGACGCTTTGCAACATTTTGCTAATTTATATCCAACGAGAGGTATTCCCTGATTGAAACAGTCCTTATACAATGTTACCGTTTCACATTTTATTTACACTGGATAATTTAATCAATCTGATAATTATTAAGTCACCATCATTAAATTAATAAAAATTGATAAACGTACCTATCTACCTACTCAAATTGATTAATCTATTAATTTGTTGACTCTGAAAACATGCACAGTAATCACTAATTTTTAACATCATAACGAATAACGCATAGAGATTACAACTGTTAGGTACCAGTATTGTGTTACATAGTCCCGAAGTGAGTGGAATCATTTTCCGAACATTGATTATTTTTTTTTCTTTTCGAGGAAACGAACCTTAACAGTTAATACACATTATTTTTCATTAACAGAGTTTATAAAATAATCTTTACAATAAGCGTAAGTGTTGTACGATGGGTGTAGGATTGATTGTATAGGTGGTCGATAGAGCAGGCCTTCCTTTGAAGTAACAAAATTGTTATAAGGTGGAGCACCTACTCAAATGTACAACAAATTGTGTATTGCACTGGTCCAACTAAAACAATTTATCCATGGCATATAAATTACAATTCATTAAAACAAATGTACTTACACGATTTTAGGCCCGAGTCCAAAATAAGATCAATGACCAGACACGCATTTTGGTGGCGGCCAATCACCACGGTTAATCTATGGTATACTATATCATCTACTTGTGGAACATGTAGAATGTAGATATTATCATTTCACGTTCGTCGCGCATATCGAAACTATGCGTAAGCTCACCAGAATATGCACCAACCTATAGTGATGTTGTACAAATATACCTTATACTGCTTAAAGTTAAAAAATCGAATTGATCAAATCCGAGTTCGTTCGTTGAAAAATATATTGTTACGGGACGAAGGTCGCCGACGACGACATCCGAGGATCAATAAAATCGATTGAAATATAATTAGTTGCTCGAGTAGTGCAAATAATATATTCGTAGATGGGTACATTCATGTTGTAAATGATTTACACGTGCACAGTGCAGGAAGTCGAAAATAAAAAAACCGTCTTCGCCGGAGTATAGTCCCTATATTATGTATATTGTGTATTCTATTATAATAGTACCTACTATTCGCTCCGGTGTATATGTTTAGGACACGTTTTCACGGTATAGGATATTTTTTATAATTGTGTCGCTACGATGTCCTCGCCCGTCTGCCACTGAGCATTATCTCGACACTCGATGGTACAAAAACTGGGCACACCCAAAGCGTGCCTTTTAACGTGCACATGAATAATAATATAACATATCGTATCTACACAGGCGCGTGGTGTGTATATTGTGTGCGTACACATTGGAGGCAGCTGCCGATAGCAAAGAGTATATAGGTAGGTACCTGCATGCGTATTATATTATATGGGTATACGACAACGACGTGCGGTCGGTCGTCCCGGAGTTCGTCTCGGAACCGGTTGGGCGAGCAGAATCCCGACGAAACGAAAACGGACAGAATAAAAATAATAAGCGTGGAAAAAAAAGGTGTGCACTCAGCTGTATGAGTACCCATGTACAATGTGTAAAAGGTGAAACAGACTTGAAATCGTTGTAGGTACCGATATTTGCCGATTGATTTCACGATCGACGAGTGACGACCCCATCTGTCCCGGACCGAAGGCGAAACACAAGATCGATTGAAAGACCCATTACTGTGGTCTTTATACAACTACTGCAGCCGCCTTTTTTTTTTTGCAATATAATATGGCGACTAATATTTCGGCTACAACCCACTATAATATAATACAATATATAGACTCGTCTACCTCATCTAAAACCCCCCGAACGATGGCACCACCACACACGTCGAAATACCTATATACACATTAGACGAAATCTGTTCATTCGAACGCGAAATCCCAAACCCATTGCAGCGGACAGCCTCGATCGTGTGTTTTGAATCGATCGACCTCGTATGATGATAATAATATAATAATATATTTTATTATAAATTATAATAGGTACAATATTATGTTCGCTGTGCCAAGTGTAACTGACGTTCACATATTATATAGACATCTACCAGACCTTGATCTAGTGGACAGTAGAACACAAATTGAAGAATTCTATAAAAGTGCGGTTGTCTCAACGAATATCTGCAGTGAAAATAAAATAAACGTGTAAATGTTATTTTAAATTCCAACTCCCTGGTAAGACATTAAAATAATATAATATTTATTGATTTTAAAATTATCTCTGTGTATGTGCTAACTGCTGGTCCCTTTCCCAACCACCGGAGTATTTTACATCAACGTCCTACTCAGCTGGGAAATATTACGATACCTTTAGTGAGAAATCGTTAGAATACTCGACCTGGAACTTGTCCAGTATTGGTACGTGTATTGAAGGTGGATTGATCGTGTTGATAAATAGGTAAATTGGATATTTTTTGTTAGAGTAGCTATTCGAGGCCAAATAAAATAATAAATGTCAATAGGAAAAGACGTGGTCGTAATATATAATATATAATATAATAATATAATATATAGCACCGTATGTCTGTGGCAAAATTACAATTTGCTCATTGGTCTAATTACGTATATACATGCCATCATGAAAATTATTATCATAATATGTTCAATAAAGATGTTGAAAACCCGTTCTTATATTATCTTGTCACATCTGAAATACATATTACTTTATCGTATATTATTACGAGAAGTTGTCCCCGTAGTCGTGTATTTGATGATGGGTGGCGAGGACGATCTCCACCTCCTCTGAAAGTTTTTTTTTTTTAAGAAATTGTATTTTAGGTCGCTTAAAGTTTCTACATATTTCATTGAGTAAATAATAATTAAAAGTTAATTTTTTTTTTCATAAGAAAATATTTATTGCGTTGTCATGGCCCGTGTGGGTGTTAACTGAATATCATGACTACGATACAGGATTGGTTACTGATGGGACATTGAAGTGCAGGGTGTGGATTGCGACTACAAGTACAACGCATACAACGTATATATTTTCCTCGATGCAACCCACATTGGATTCAAATTGTGTCCCGTTCATTGACTCGTTGCGTTATTGATAAAAGGGTCGATCATAGTCTCTGACCTCTGTACTCTTTGATGATATTGTAATATTGTTGATGTATTATTTTCAGAAAAAATACAACTATCATTTTAGTACATAATATATTATATAATGGATAAGTTTTAGTTCAAAAATAATGTTTAAACTGAGAACTTTTTCTTGTATGAGTGCTTATCAATTAAATTATAAGACTCAACAATCTATTCCAGATAATGTAAGTATTACACGAACAAGTTAAAGAAAATTAAGAAATATTATATTATGTAAGAGTGTGTCTATGGTAAACAGTTTTTACTTGATAACTACTTAACATATAATATTATTATCATATTTAATATTTCAAAATCCAAGGCAGCAATATTACTATTTACTTATTATACTATCTACCTAGAACCTAGTACTTAACAACAAAATGTCAATAAAATAGATAAGTCCAGTCAAAAATCCAAATATTTAATATAGAAAATTAAATAGTGGAAATATAAATAAAAAACCAGACAGCTGAATACAAATAATTTAATATTAATTACTACAATATTATTATTTCTACTTTCACAGTAAAGAATGCTAAGTTTAAAAATTTATTTTTTTTTTATCAAACAAAAATTTATATATTTACAATCTGCATTTACATGTTATACAGTAAGCAAATTTGATGAGATTTGATTCACGGGGGGGGAGTCACCCAGTGGCTGCACCCCGTTAAAAATATTATATACATATATTGATATATAAAATGTAATAAAAAAACTTTGATAGAAAGATTCGATCCTGTTTGAAATGATTTGCAGTTTGTATTGAAATTCGTTTATAAATGTTATTTAGTTCAGAGTTGGTTAATAGTTTTAGCTAGGGTGGATGGCGAGCAACTGAATATCTAAATATCTACAACGCGGACGGCGAGTCTAAGACAAGTATAATCGTTCGAAAAGCCTTGTTGGAACTAGTTTGAATGTACATTCATTGAAAATAATTGTTTTTGTTTCTACTCGCCATGCAAATGCGAGAATGATTAATTGTACTTAAATGCTTACAATATATCTAGGTAAATCAGAGCAACACGAGTGCATTGTTTATTTATTGGAATACGTTCATTTCTTTGTTCGAGGGCACTTAAGACGTTTGCATTTTCCGGAAACAATATTATAAGACGACATCATCGGACATTTTGATTTTGGGGCGTCAAAAGAGTTTCCTACGTATCGGGGTCGGATTAAGGATCCAAGAGTGATTCTCGTCCACACAAATCGTCTTCCGGCTGGCGCCAGATATTATTACATGTTCAACAATAACTACCTACACACAACCCTCGGTTTATAGTAAGCTCCTTTACCATTTAATAAAACAACGGGACATATTATAAAGATCTGTGTCGACAATGGTGGTTTAAACTTGAGTGCAGCCAAATGTACTGAATCAACAATCAACTTTGAGGTGCACACATCTTTATAAATCCACTTTGACATTAAGCCTAAAGTTAATGGTTGAGTTATTTTTAATGACGTTTCCGTGTAACGGAACATTCAAGTTTCATTTCTTTCTTTCTTATATTAACTTTTTTTTTTCTTTTTTCTTTCATAGTTATTTATAATTTATTATTGTTTGTTCTTTACAAATAATCTGTACAAAACTATAACAAAATCTTGTCGGAATAATACGATATACGAAACCCGCCAAAGGATACAGAGTCTTTGTTGTTTTTAATATTATTAATCAATTATATCATTTATTCTATTCACTCGAGGCCCGGGGGTATAACCTATACACTAACCTAGACGATACACACGCAGCAGCAGTGTATTGTAATAAATAATACGATTTTCAATTATTATTATTATGAATGGTGATTTGGCTTTATCGTCTAAAACGTTCGGTCCGAGCGAACAGTCTTTTGTTGCTTTAAATAATTAAATATTTTTTAACAAACAGGAGGAATTAATTGAGCAAACAAAATATTTTTTTTTTTTTTTTGTGGGCTATTAAGCGGTGGTTGGTTTTTTTTTTAAATTTATTTAAAACTTATATTTTTAAACTCTTTCAAAGGTTTCTCACCGAGTTAATTACGTTACTTTTGTTTCATGTCACGAAAATGAGAACAGTGGGGGTTGTGTAGGAATACAGAAAGTAACATGACGTATCAAGGGAATACGAGTCTGATGTAACGTCACAATGAAAGCATTAAGAATATAAGAAACCTTAATAATTGGTAAGATGATCAACTGTTTCATACAAAATGATCAGGCGCACAAGACTCATAATCGCTGCTTACTTTTTATAAATTATCGTTAACTATTTTGCTTATTAAATTTGATTTCAATAACTGAAATCTGAATAACGTTATTATAATATTATGTAAGTGTAAAATGCTTATTTTTTCATTCAGACCGAAAATTTAATATACCTCACATAAAATATATACATACTATTATATTGTTTGCATGCGAACATTCATAATAATTTCAACTACGAAGAAAACCCCTGAAAGTTTTACGTGAGAATTATTTTAGAACTTCATAAAAAATTATTTTTTTTTTTGTTTTCTCGTGAAACATGACCGTTCTATTATTGTAAGTAATTGTATTTTTTTTTCCATAAACATAATTTACAACGATCTTCTCCGGGATATTGTTTCATTGCTCTTGTTCCGAACTTCCGAATAATATCGCGAAATTAAAAATAATAAAACGAAATACTTTTTCCATAACCACTGGTTCGGTTATTTTTCTTCATTTTCGCGGATAGGTATGCATTAATATCGTGTGTACAACAATGCTATGGCTATTTGGACGTACACAGTACATAATATTACGAATTACGTTTTTAATTTATTTCGTATTATGCTGTGTATGTGTGTGTGTGTGTGTGTGTGTGTGTGTGTGTGTGTGTGTGTGTGTGTGTGTTGAATAATTGATTTCAGAAATAAATTACACCAATTACGTACGATTATAATCGTATATTCGTATAGAAATGCGTGACAATAGATGTGTACCGGTATTATATTATTATTATTATTATTATTATATTATATTATGTTTGTTTTGTATTTTTGTAATAATTTCACAATTCTCGCACAATACACGTGAAGTAGTAAAAACAAAGCGCCATTTACTTCTGTAAACAATATTATTATATTTGTTTATCGGATTACTTCAATTCCGTTTTTTTTTTTTCATACCGTAATAACATTATTTTATCCCTATAAATAATTATATATACAATATATATTATAATGTCGAAATTCGGTTTTTTTTTTTTTGGTCCTTCCGTTTTTCGTCCCATAAAAATGTTAATGCTGACGAAAAATAATAATAACAGTAATAGTACTAAAAGATTTCCCTTCGGACTCGCGCTAGTATATACTACGCGATGGGACTTTTGCGAGTCGGTGAGCTGGATACGAAAAAATAACGCTTTCCGTATTATATCGAGACACACACTCAGACTCACCCGTCCTGCCGACCCACCTCATCCCCCGCACCTACTTACTAATTTTGCCCGAGTTTCTTATATTCGACAGTTTCGAAATTTCGCACACACACCCACACACACGCACATGTATTACATAAAAAAATGCACACACACACGCGTATATATATATACACACGTGGCTGTATTACAACAAGAACGTATAATAATATTATATCTACCAAAATTCTTAAGCGTATTATAGTCTCTCCCACCTACATACACAGGGACGTGCATATAAGTGTGCACTGTGCACAACTCGCCTTGTACATTATTTCCCGTGTAAATTTTCACCGGAGCGTGTGTGTTTCCTCTCGATAAAAGACATTAACAAACACCGGTGGCTACGCACGTATATATATAATATATATATATATATATATATAAATATAGGTATATACAATGTAAATCATTTATATATTATATCTAAGGAGTTTCGAAAACCTAATCTTTACCTTCCACCGTTTTTATTTTTTTTTTTTGTCGCGCGCTTTTTATTTTTTTTTCTTCTTTTTTCCTAGTTCTTTTTTTTATTTTTTTATCTCGAGTCCCATAAAATGCGTTCGCTCGCTGCGGAGATAATATAATATTATGGACTCTGCTGCGCGTTATTTAACGAGCAAACAAACTATACACCTGCGAGCAATCGTCCATTGAAAACTGGTTGCACGCACGATACGGAGACTGCAGCATGATATTATAATAACAAGTAAAATATATATATATAAATAAATATTATATACCATATAGTAGGTTTACCGTATACGACCCGCAATTGCGACCGACGCTCCGCGTCGGATATTCAAGTGGACTTAGGTTCATTTTTTCCTTCAAGATAGCGTGTGCTGCGACCGTGGTCTCCTCGGAGCTTCCGTTGATTTTATATATTATATTTTTTTCATCTTCTTTTGAAATATTTTTCCTCTCCTCGAATATCTAAGTCAAATAAAAAGCGTGAATAAAACTTTCGAAAACCTTTTTTTTTATAACCACAGAGGAAAACTTTGACGTCTCTTGAACAAACTTAAAAATAATCATGATCTTTATTCCATATCGCCACCATTAACTTTTAACGACGTAACATAATTTATTATTCTCTGGCTTTGTTAATATTAAATTGATTAAATTTGCTCGCTGAGTACATAATATTATGTTAATGTGTATGTAGGTAGGTAGGTATAATGCATTGTAAGTACAAGGAATGTTATTAAAACTGTAAAAGCAACTCACTAAAATGTTATAATCAAATGTCGTTATAAATATAGAAATTAAATTTTAACGAATCAAAAAAAAAAGACCATAGGTACCGAAGTCAAAAGTCAAAAATATTGTTACTTTAGGTATTACGTACAATTTATTAAACACATAATTCTAGCATTCATGTATAGGTAATTTAGGAATGTGGATGTATAAGAGTATATAGTAACTATAGGAGTTAATAAATAACAATTATGAATAATATGTTATAGGTGTTATATAGAGGTATAATATATTATAATCATATTCTTATCCAATTTTAAAAGTAAAATGCATAACATATCGACTAAATATGAATAACATTTATATAATACCATTGAAATACACATAATAAGTGGACCTTTTATTAATTGTACTAGAATAAAAATAATGTACAAATACGTAAAATACCTATACCTACATAACTATAGGAGTTAGGAGTAATAATTGTTTTGTTTGTTTCACGTATATAATATAATAATATTGTAGGTACACATTAACACCTAAGGCCCAAACATTTATATAATTTGAGCTAACGTTACGATACAAAAGAAAAATTGTTTTGATTCCTAGTAAAAATTTATTTATCTCATGAATAATCTGAATAGTGACTAAAAAGTGTAAGGTTAACTAAAATAAAATATTATATCATAATAAGTTTTAATCTGATAATTGAATTTTAACTCGAATTAACTGGTACCTACTCATTTTCATTTATATAAATATTGAAAAACTATAGATGTGATGCAATTTAACGACATTAAATTATACAACCTATTTAATATACATTAACCAAAAAAAGCTATTAGTACACATTAATATAAGTAATCCATATTTATAGGAATTTGATGATAGATGTTATGTGGACATCGTTTGTTCCCACGAATTAAATAAATACAGTTTCAAATCTCAAAGGATACAGAAAGTTCGAGATACCTATCGAGTCTAATAATTAGTGTAATGTTAATATTACTTCAAAGTTCAAGGGTTCGAAATAAAGAAAAAATCGAGATATCGACGTTCGACTTCGACACAATAAGAATCTACTGTAATATTATTATTATTATTTGCGACATAATAACTGAGTTTTCAACCTAACTATAATACCTATTCGTGTATACCAATGTAGCCATGTATATTAGGCAGTAAGTATAATTTAATATTTATTATGTATATTATATTATTACCAATATATATTATATTATTATACATACTTTCCGGTGATAGTACAACGCATTATATAAAATATTATAATATGATAATATAATATGCACTTTATAGTTTGTACCTTGAAATAGGAATAATTCATACCTACCTATTGTGATAATATAATATCATGATGCAGATATAGGTAGGTACGTCGTACATATAGTAATAATTTACTATATTATATTGTAAGACGTGACACCTCAGAAGCGATAATTTGTGTTCACAACGTCAGATATGAATCCGATACGGGAACTTATCCTAAAACTGAATTTGGTAATAATAAGAAAATAGTTTTCGATTATATTGAGTGTTGACAAGTGAATGATTTTGTCTGGTCTTGAACAACATGTCGATGTTATACATTACACTTACACATCATACGATGTGATATAATTGAAATAATCGTATTTAACGGTATAGTAAATTGAATGTATTCGCTGCATAATAGGTATAGCGGTATAGGTAAGTACTTTATTGATATTTGAATAGTTACGGTTGATATGGTTAATACGATATTTAAAAGCTCTATACAAAATACAAATACAATAAAGGTTGAGTATCCGCACGTACATTTCGTATAAATTCTTAAGTAACACATAGTATATTATATCTGTACAGAATAAAGCTATAACAAACTATACAGGTTAAAGCCTGCAGTGACTGAGACACTGAGTGTTTGGTATGTACCTAATGTGGTCTGCAGGGCTTCAGAAGGAATGTAAAGAAATATGTACAAGAGGTATCAATAGCTATTAATTGTTTTTTAATTACAAAATACATTTGAAAAATTAAAACTAATGATGGATTTATAACAAAGTGAGTTTACATACCTAATACACTAAATATTGTACCTACTTAAGTACTAAAACATACAATATTATACATAATGTATACAAGTACAATACGATATCTATTTACAAAGATACTGTGAAGGCACGATATACATAATATTATATTATAATAATTTAAAAAGTATCTAGTACAGATGCACAAGAATCTTAAAAAATTGGGATACTTTTGCGTCCCGTTTTAGAAAACAATGTTTTTGAAATAAGTTTTTGATACGTGCCTATTAAGCATATTTTTGTTGTCATCTCGTAGGAACTGTCAATTTAAGCCGTATTTGACTGAATAAAAAAAAAAATTTTAAATGAGGTAACACATTTAAGCTCAAATGCTGTTACCTAGCCCCAGCTAAACTCTAAAGCTTGAACGTCTTATGGTTATGAAAACAGTTTATGATAATGCTGTCAGAAATATGCTAGCAAGTACCTGGAATGTTATGTGATAGTGTTAAAAAGAATAGTAGCGTCAGCCAAAGACAACCAAGAATAAACCAAATTAAATCGTCATTAAATAATTAAATACATAATATTACATATCCAGTATTCATATAATTTGTATTAAATTATTGGTTATAAATTATAATATTGATTATAGAGCCCGGAGGTTTGAACATTTGCATATTATGACTTAGCTGTCCAAAAACTTAACCACCCACCTATAGGGGATGGCCATATTTAGTAGAAAACATGCAAAAAAAACTGAACAAAAATCATCGTGGTCATATTTTATACACTAGGTAATACCATATTTACATCACCAATAGGTAATAACTAATAATCAATCAGAAGGACTCATAGCGTATTGAAAATATTGTTTTTCTTAATTTTTGGGTGTTTATTTTACTATTGTTCCTTTTTTTAAATTATATTACAACATAGTATTATAAATAATTACCAGCCAAAATCCAATCATCTACTTTCTACCTAAGCCATGCTTAGAGCAACCATAAGCAGCCACTGATGACTGATACGTTTTTATTTGAAATCTACTAAAATCCCTTAATCTTAACTGCAATGCTTTGTTTTGTGTGTGAATTGATTCCTTATACTGACTTCATGTATTAATTTATTCCCGAGTTAATTTGGGAGACCAGGGGCGTATACATGGGGGAGGCGGCATTGTTGAACGTGTATCATGTATAGGTGCTTACATATTTTATTATAATATTATATTAAAAAATTAAAAATACAGTGCATATTTTTTCTTAATGGAAATGGATAATGGTTATCAAAAACCTGTTATCAATTAATAATACATCTATAACCATCGAGATAAAGAATACTTAAAGTTCAAATTGTGTAAAAATTTAATACAAGGCTTCTGATATATTGTTACAATATCAGTTGAAAAATATTAAAAATACATAGGAACAATTTTTTTTTATAAGCATTTAAAGATCGAATTTTGACAAAATGTATGAAATTTAAAATTGAATAATTATTTTGTAGTTAAAATTTTTTTAAATGTTCAACTTTTATATCTAAGGATTGAAAATTTAAAACAAGATTCCACGTAAGTAGTTTATTCTGTTACCAAAAAATCTAAAAAATACATAAGCACAGTTTATTTTTATAGTCATTTTGAGTTCAAATTTGGACGAAATTACATAATAAAAAACCTAGAATAACTATTTCAGTTATTTTGTTGTGATTGTGGAAGCTTGAAACTTCTAAAGTACACTATTATATAATATCTATGATAAGATCAGGGTTTGTTGTTGATGTATAACGCGTTATAAGTACCTAATGGACATTGTGATATGATTAGTTTGGAATTTACTATAGGCACCTATTATATTTCAATTTTTTTTTAATACCATTATAGATATGTATACCTATAATATGTGTTATACCTAGACTGACATACCGTCTTCGCTAAGAATCGTTTTTCTTATATACAATGATATTATATCATTGAATTCAAATTTAATACCATCCATTATACAGTGATCCACTTGTAACCTACTGTCCTACTGTACAGCAGAGCACCTTTTTTTTATTTATTCTTTTAAAAATATAATTTTCCAAACTGAACCTTTTTCGAAAAAACTATAATAAACTTGTTTCAATGGGCAACTTCAGTGTAAATAATATTATTTACACTGAAGCTGTTTTATAATTCGTATTAATTGCATATATCAGTCTGTTCTATCAGTACCTATATTTGTTACATTAATTATAATACAGTGCAAAACGTATTACGTTCATTAGTTTTGTATAATATATAAACATCAGATCAACATTATGTCGACTAACGAAGCCGTGAAGAGTTCGTCCGATGTTAATAAACAGTCCGCCACAGAAGTCATGATCCAGGTTTTTGAAGACCTCCGGGAAAATCGGCCTAAAGTGTTGGAAGAGAGTGTGGTCACCGGTTTGAAGCTCCACAAGCGATACGCATCGTTGCCTAACATTTCGCTGCAGTCGATTTCCGCTGGTGAAGCCCCTCTGTCCGAAACCGCTTCAATGACGCAAGCATTTAGTGATCTGCTTGAAAATCGTCCGATAACCCTGAAAATCGACGATATCAAGAGTTTTCAAAGGCGAAGCAAATCGATGCCAAACATGGCATTCGAGACAAAGTCCATGGGCGATGCACCAGAAGCGATTCCGTCCGTCGCTTCCGTCACCGAGATGCAGGTTTTGACGGATTCGCCATCGACCGAATCATCGACTAACAGTGAAGAATTGAGACCTGCTGCTGTAAGAGCTAGCGACTTCGACTCTCTGTTACCCTTCACGTCGACTTTGCCACCTGTTCTGCCACT